>JBDODA010000198.1:0-10070 GCA_039880815.1 Aspergillus intermedius | reverse complement strand
TAATAGAATGAGTGCTTAATCTTCAATCCATACGTTCATGTCGACATATATATAAGTATACTGATCTTGCCACTCGGGCCGACCATTTTCCCGCCTTATTCAGCTTCCTTATTCAGCTTTCATCAGTATCGAGCCACTTAGCGCCGTCCCCTTCGGCCGCGTCCTTGGCTGGGGGCCGGATAAAATCCAACGGATTGCTGCTGACGTCAAGTCAGAAGCCTCAAATGGGGTTTTGCACAGTTTCCATATGCTACACCTATATCAGGCGCGGAGGCCTGCGAGGAGCACCAGTTAAGAAGGCCCATCTTCATATTAAAGATGCGACAGGATCTTACGTTATTACCAATACAGCGATCGTCGGCTGTATGCCCAAGAAGTTATTGTATTTAATATTACTCTGTTTCGAAAGCACTACGCTAGCCAAATCAATGCATTCTACTATACCAACCCGCCTAGGTCAAAGTTAGTTTTGTTGACAGTCGATGTTGGTTTCAGTAATGAAATAAGTAACCAACCTTTGATTATGAACCTGGAAGTGCTTAGCTGGCAAGGGACGTTTTCACTTTTCTTTGTTCGCTCTGTAACTACGGTTGAATAGAGTTTCCAAGTCTGGGCAGAAGGAGGGGGATCAGCTGCGGCGCAGTCAAGTTAACCTGCCAGGATCACACACTATCGGTTATCACCATTAGTTTGACTAATGATGTTCGCAGCCGACCCACCATTGCATAGAGCCGCGCACGAGCTAATCCCCGGAAAGCCTTACCGCAGGCCGAAATTCTTGGCTGACATGGGTCTATGACTTCGTTCCTGACTTCCTTCTAAGCTGCGACTGGGCCAGAGACCATAAGTGGAGGTTAAACAGAAGGCAGCCCCCTGTCGGTTGCGGCGCAGTGTCCTAGACAAGCGTTTTGTGCCTGTCCACTCACGGTCTATTCCTGTGATCCTACACTGAGTCCACTTCACACCCGGCGCCTACATCCTGAGTCTTCTGCTCATTAATGGCAACCTATCAGTGATCTACATAATCCTACTTTGTACAGCGCCCCGAGACATTGAGCTGAGAAAATGATTTCCTAACTAGCTCACCAAAAAGTTGTTTGAGGCGCATTTGCCTATCTACGCAGCCTGTTAAAATAATATAATTTCTAAAGCTCCACATAAACGGAACTACTGTCTAATTCGTCACATTGGTGAGAGCAATCTCATTGCATACGCAGGAAATCAGTGTTATGACATCATCAAGTTAATCTCCTGGGATCTTATAAGAAAGTTTTTAAGCACGTTCCTATAAATAGTGGAAACCAATCATGGATAGGACCAGTCTTGTACAGTATATAGTAAAGGAAACAAGCATATTGGACTTGAAACAAGTGAATAAGAACGGATAACAGAGGCAAGAAAGATCCAGTAGGGATGAGATGCCCTGCAGACAAACTTCCGTCGTCTATTCACCATGCGACAAAGATCCTCTTGAACTTTACCGCATGGTTCTCCCCTGACCATACATCATCAACGTATTTGAATATCGATACATGTGGTGTAGATTCCCTGCCTCTCTTCTACCTTTCCTGGGTTGGTTGGCCAGTCCCACACCCAATAGAGAGTAAACAGGCCACCATGAATATCCCAGGGAATGCGAATAGTATTTTCGCACCATAAATCGTCCCCTTGTGTTGGATCAGGACTGTGGGCAAACTTTGCACGCCGATAGTATGAAATAGGGCTGTCGTTGGTTTGGAAGCAGCGTCCATCATCAAACTCGAAAATGTCCAACAGCTGTCCGCGTTGATCACCGCCAGTACCTTCGGAATTCCACACTTCATGAATGCTCACTAAACTGTCGGTCTTGGAAGGGTTCGGTGTGCCATATATATACACTTGAACCCGGCGAGGGTTTCCCGGGGTTAATCCATGGGAGAGTAATGTGTCCGTTCTCTTGGTAACGTAAAAGGATCAACTCTCCAGGCATCGCCTGCAGGGCTGGGCTTCCATCTGTCTGGTTTGGCTGGCGCTGGCTTGGGCTACAAATGAGGTCGCTGTCTCCTAGAGAATCTCCCGACCTAGGTAGCAGATACGTCATAAAGTCATCTTTAAACCCTGAGGAGGAGCGTGGAACTGCTGTCAAGTTAGTGGCAGAAGATCATAATTGAGTGCACAACGAACCGTTTCCACGAGGGTATCCGGGCTCTCCTACCAATGAGCCATCCCTGGTAACAACAGAAATCTCCTCCACCCAAGAGTGAGCCACGACAATAGAAACAAATATAATAAACATAAGCATGATGTTCAAGTCAAACATGGATTCTGCAAAGACATGATGTGGTTTGATCATTCTGACCCGGACTATATGTTCCTCGAAGCCACGCCTGAGGGATTTTGACTTAGTGGCCTCATGTGGATCGCTTTAACCTCGTTTACCAATAAGAATGAAATTTCTCAGCTTTTGTGAGGCTTTCTTAGCTGGTCAGTCCGATTTGCCGTCTGGATGGTGCAATGATTTGTAATTATAGGAGGACTCATGATGCACGCGCCGCTGTCAACAGTCACGCGCAACACCAGGTTGCAGTACAAATATCCATGTAATAGTTCAAAGAAACTGCAGTTATTTCAACTACACAATCAGCATACCATTTGACTCAAATTCACCACCTATTCTTCGCCGAGATATCTCAAATCACAATGGGCCAGCGCAACACAGAAAACAGAAAGTCGGCCTTCCCGCGGACGAATACTAGCCCCAAGGCCCTCAAGAGGGACCTTGGTGCCATAGAGACCGTCGATCCTCAAAAAACTGATGGAAAACTTCAGAAGACCACGAATCAACGTACAGGCAACCTGGAAAAGAAAACGAGCGACCCCTGGCTAGAACACCAGAAACTATTCAAATCGGACTTGGGTGGTAAAGGATTGGTCGTGCATTCGAAAGATAACACTTTTTCGGGCTCTTTTGTCAAGGAAGTCAATGTCAGGAGCAAGGACTGGCTCACGAGGCTTCGACCTGCTACTCACAAAAATATTGTCATCCTCCGGCAAGCTTTCTATCATGCCGGTGATCTTCACCTCTTCTACGAGCTGATGGATTTGTGCCTCGCCCAGGTCTTTGCAACGCCCTTTGGCCAACTTAAGCCCTATGAGGTGGCAGCATTTTGCCTGGAAATATTGTCCGGTCTTGAGTATATACACCAAAGCCTCAAGATCACGCACGGAAACTTGACCTCTGAAACTGTCCTTCTGTCAGTGGAAGGGGCTGTCAAAATCGGTACGTGATAAACAGTGAAGGTCCCTTAATCCAGGGGGGCCATTCTTATTTCTCTTGAGCACGTGTTGTACCAACTGACAGCTCCTAGCTGATATTGGAATGTGTATGCTGAAAGATGTGGATGGGAGAAGCTCGCAGGAGGATGTCCGCTCAGTTGGCAAGATAGTTATAGAATGTCTTGAACCGAGCACATTTCTGCTGCAGGGGGAATCTTTGACGCATGGATCATGGGATCCTAAATTATCCACCTTTGTGGAGCAGACAAAGACAAAGTCGGCCCATGAACTTTTGCAGGTATGTAGAGCTCATCAGTTTGTCCTTGACAGAAGTGCAGCTACTGACTTTAATTAGGACGATTTCCTCAAGCTGTCTCCTGGAACAAACTGCCTTAAGCCTTACATCCGTCTTGCCAGAGACTCAACTGTCAATCGAGTCAAGATTATCGAATAGTCACAGATCATAAAAGTCCTAAAGTAGGAGCCATTTGATCTGCGCATCCATTCGTACCTCGTTAACACGAGCTTTGGCAGAGTACACTTTGACTAATTGGAATATATCGGGCTCTTTTCAAGCATTACATCGAGGTTACTGTGTCAATTTATACGGGATATGTTTGACTCATTACATCTTCATGCTACGTTCTTGTAATGATTCTCAAACATTTTCTCTAATTGAAAATCAACTTTTCTACCTTATAAAAGATAATGAGCGTCTAATTTTGTTTTGGGCAATCTGAGACCACGGTACTTCATCAGAAACAGATATATCGGATCCTATTAAATACCTGAGCTCGAATACATTCTCCAGAGTATCTAGCGTCCTTTTTTTTATAGTACTCCGCCTGCAAGCTATGTCTGACCCTAATAACTACACCGTCGGCTAAATCTGCGCCATAAGTACGGAGCACGTTGCCGCGCGAGCTTTTCTTGACGAAAAGCACGGAAGACCTGAATTTGTGTCTCCCATCGACTAATGATTACACGCTAGGCAAGATTGAAAAACATGATGTCGTCATTGCTGTCTTACCTGACGGGGAGAACGGTATATCTTCCGCAGCAAGCGTCGCAAGAGATATGCTGCACAGCTTTCCTAATGTCAGGGTTGGTCTGATGGTTGGCATCGGCGGCGGCGCACCAAGCCCGAAGCGTGACACTTGTCCGGGAGATTTGTGGTCAGAGCACCTCGCGATGGGAAGGGTGGCGTGTTCCAGTACGACTTTGGCAAAACCATACAAGATCAAAACTTCCAACCGACAGGAGTCCTGAACCAGCCACCAATAGCCTTATGGGCAGCGGTATACGCTATAATGTCTTCTCCAGTTTCCGTTTCCTCGCCGGTGTTGACTGAGTTTGTACTTGATCCTGACAATCTAATACCAATCTCCACTTCCTTAGTGTCCATGGAATGTTGCGGCACGTGTGTTCCCGTAAGCCAGCTTGTCGAGGGTGGATCATAGCATGAAGGGTCTCTGGAGATAATGCTTCAGATGCTTCTAATCCCCACTCCTCTGCCTCGTCGAGCCCAATACCACAACACCCGATTGAACGGATAGTGTTTCTGTTCGTCTCCAAAAATTGTTTCAGGATCTTCGGGTGTATGCTCAAATCATGCATGTCAACGTGTTGAACATTTAGAGTACTCCCGGAAAGTGTTCTCATTAAACAGCTGCATCCGTAAAAGTGCAGGACTTCGGCACGCTCAACTAGCTCCTGCAGATGTCCGGATATCATGCTAAGATCAAGGTACCTTTGAAGGCTGTAGTAGCAGGTATGGCCCCAGACCATGTAGTTATTTAGCCCGACACGTTTCAGGTTGATACCATATTTGGCAGCTTCCTGGACGGCAAAAGACACGACGTGAATATGGTGTGTAATAGACGCGTCGTCGGCGAATGCTCTAAACCCCAGGATTTCTTCCAAGCCGCTACCTTTTCCAATAGTGTCCACCATTTCAATGTAAAGATTGACTAGTCGAGGAAAGCTGGAAAGAGCAACTGACAACCTCTTAAAGTCAACGCCAGAGTCTTAGGACTCGCTGCTCTTCACACAGAGCGCGAACAGAATCGTAAAAGACCGTATAGGATAGTTGTTAAAATAGAGAATACCAGTTTCTAGAACTAGTGATAAGACGTAGAATGTTCCATAATTTAGGTTCTCTGCTTAAAGGAATATACTTCATAACATGATGATCCGTCGTATTTGCCGATTTGATGATCACGTAATTAAATATATCGAGCACATAGAGCCGCACGATGACAAGAAAGATCCTGTGGCACCTGTTCAAGACTTGATTTTATCCCTCCCACCTTCCCTCTGTATATAGGAAAAATAGCAATACACAGACACATTGCCTCCCTAGAAGGGAGCGCGGATGGGCTCTATCTGACGCAGCGGTCTAATGCGTTTCCGTATAAGACCGCAGCAACAGGTGACCCGTCACGGCCAAACTATACACTCCTTAACCCTCTTGACTGCGCGAGGTCACCTTATAAAAAATTGCTTCATCCGATCCGTACTAATTTAAAAATTTATAATCTGAATCTGATCTAACTAGATCGGATCAGATTTCAGATCGGACTTTCAAATCAGATAATGACACTCTAACACGGCCCAGGTTTGCCACTCCGCCGGCACAGTATGGTCTATCATTCACATAAGTCTGGTAATATATGCAGTCCTATCCTTAATCAACTCCACTTAGCCTACACCTTTCATGTAACAGCGAATTGGTACACTCCAGCAGCATTGAAGACATTCAATCCTACGAAGAAAGTTGACGTACATTGGTGAAGTGATTCTCATTACAGATAGGATCACATTGATTTATCTTATTGCTGCTAAGAAATGTACCATATCTTCACCTTCCCAAGGGGTGTCATCGTACATGGTGACCATTGTATCCCTTTCCATAGTTATCCATGGAGACTCCAACAGCCAGTCATTCCACTCACTTCTACATCGGCAAGCTTCTACCGACTCATTCAAGGCACGGATTTTTACATCGATCGTTAGAATGTCATCTTTGACTGCATTAAGCCCCCCAGGTCGCAGCACCTGCAGGCTCCTTAAACCGAGGTGCATAACAGAGGAAACAAATAAATCATCTTTTGCAACTAGGCCGGGCTTACCCAGAGAGACCGATGATTCACATCGTGATAAATTCCCTAGAGCCTTTCTCCACGTGTCTGCGTGAAGAAACTCGCGCATGGCAACCCGTAGACTTAATTGCTGGAATACGTCTTGCCCAGTTTGTTTGTAGTCTTCAAACCACGGGGGGAAACCAACCGTGTTGCGAAAGCAGTTAATGTCCGGGACACAGTAAACGAAAAACTTATACCGTGTTGCAGTAGACAATGGGAAAATCGGGGCCCGCGGCGGGTCATAGATAGCGGAGATTGAGTGATGAAATAATTCGCCGTAAATAATCCAAGTGAACAGAGCCGTGTCTGGTTCATTGCAGATCGTGAGCGGCATTTCGGACGCGGAGCCACAGTGTATATCCACTTCGTGGCTGATTGGATTCAAGACCTCGTTTTTGTATCTCCATATCTCACGTATATCATCCAAGATAATGCCATCATCGACAACGGCAACTGCTAGGTCCAACAGTGACTTCAGTCCTCCTCCAAGGGCATGATGCAACGCCTGTCTCCGCTCACCCGTTTGGACGGCCCAATCGGCCAGTTTGCGCGAGATAAGAGCTAACAATAACTGGGGATGGGGCCGTAGCCCGGGGAATGCATGGCTAGAGCGTGCGGCTAGTCGAAGGATGTTCTTTGAAGACCCGCTGTATATCAGATACAGCCGCTTGCAGGTTAACAGCAGTGCGTAAAGCTCCTCCAGGCACTGTATAAAGTCCAGTAAGTGCAAAAGAAGTTCATTGGGAAGGCTAAGGAACGTGCCCGATGCCATCTCAGCCTTGTTTTCCTGCTATCAACCAAAAGTCGTATTCGATATACACCAGCAATGCATTGGTCACTAAACGAGTGTATGAGGGTCTGATCTGGAGGATGAAGTGACACGTGTATAAAGCTGCAGGTGGGGTCGGAGTCGGGAAAAAGATTGCAGCGGTCACTCGCTGGCAGCTTATTATCGGGCTCCAGATTCCTTAGCATAGTGGCAATCGACTGTGACAAGAACCCGATCGTCAATAATGTTTGCATGTTGTATCGTGCGGCGCCGTAAAAAACAGCCCAGCTTATTACTCTCGCTTCCACCTGAAATCCGCTTCGAGATCTACAAATATGCATTTCTGACGCCGGGCCCGCTCCATGTCACAATCGGCCATCGGAGAGAACTTCGACGCCCCCGACTACCGGATGACGATAGTACGGGCGTGAGTTCTGTGTTGCCGACGTTCCTGCAGTTAAACTATTCCCGCAGCCCTTCCGTGTCATTTGCTTCGACCGCTCTACTCCGTGTGAACAGACAGGTCTATACGGAGGCCTTGCCTTTCTTATATACAAATATTACATTCTCATCTTCATACCCAACGACCTCGTTGACTTACTTCATCGATCGTCTTTCGGGGTTTGCCAGGCTCCAGGTCCGACGTGTACAGCTACATCCGACGCTACTGCTGGATGAAATGGAGAGCAACGAACAGGACCGTCTCTCCTGGACGGTCCTATGTTCATCAGTAGCAAAATTGGATGGCCTCAGGCAGGTTGATATTGTATTCCGTTCTGCCTGTGTTTTCAAACAAGGCTCGACGGAGTGGCATCGAAGTCGATACGCGAGATCCCTAGATCTAATACCCGCACCGAAGTCCATAGTTTTTGAAAACGATGGTCATGGTAGCTGCTGTGAGTGTGAGACCCGATTCAGGGAGATACAATAACAAAACCTACGAGCCATGTCTTGATCAATATGCTGCTGCTCCAGAGCTATACGGATGGGTCAACTTGCTACATGGTAGACATATAGAAACTTTAAATTCCAAGATGACACTGCACTTTCGTGTGATCCGATGTAGCTGTTCAAAACAGAGTAAACGCCTGTATTCTTACGACCCCAGCCAATGGCCGTTGTCAAGAAGTTCCCATACTCGATCGCTCTCCTCTTCTAGAAGACGATGACGTTCTTGCCATCTGTCTTGTTTCTGGGAGACCCGTAGGAGTTTTGGGGGGATTTTACCAAGTTTCGGACAGGTATCAAGGAGCATGTCCACCAAAGACGCATCTACCTCTCTTGCCGCCGGCTCACCATCAAGGGAAAGGGAAAGCACTTCCAGCTGATAGGCCAGCGCACAAGCTTGCATAATTTTATATCCCACCTGGCATTCCGAACAGTCCAATTCTAAAGACGTAAGAGTGGGCGCCTGCCGTCGGATACATGCAGCCACGCATTCGTCTAAGCCTTCCCCTTGTTCAACCCAACGGATCTCCAGCTTTCTTAATGATGGTGCTTCTTTCCTAGCCAGTGCCCAGAGTGACTCAATCGGTGTGAAGACGTTAAAGAGCGACAGGTTCTCTAACCGGGGCCAGTGGGGCAGTGCGTCTGCTAACCACAAGGCGGCGCGGCGCGGACTAGGCCAGTTTTCCTCAATGGCCTCTTCCGGAGTTAAAAGCGACGCGAGACTTAGTGTACGCAATTCTGGTGTCCAGTAAGAAAATCGCAAAACGTCATCCGCGCAGCAGCAATGGCCGCCAATGTGGACATACTCCAGCCGCGGGCATGACTTCCCAATAGATTCTAAAGCATCAGGCCCATCGAGACCAACGTCTTGACCAAGTACAAGTGATACCAAGCGAGAAGATATGGCGCGCAGACATGGTTCCAACAGGAAGTCTGCGCCCATGCCTTTCAAGGTGAGACTTTCAAGGCGTCCCGGAGCCGCGATACAGCATTGGTGGTCAAGATTATCCGTTTCTAGGCAGGTAAGGGAAGAAAAACAGAATGATTTTAATTGACCGAGGGCTCCAGTGATCAGGGGAAGGACGGTCATATCTGTCTCTGATATAACATCGTCCACGGGGTCGAGAACATCCACGCCCCGTGAAAGAACTAAGTCTTCGACATTAGGGCAAACAGTCAAAATATTACCTATCAGCTCGCTATTGGCGCCGTTCGGAAGCCATGTAATGTATAGTGCCCTCACCGCATTGGCGAGGTCCGGTCGCACTGTGGCCGCATGTCTAAGGCGCTGTTGGCGTTCGACTGTATCCAGATCGCGAGGGTCTTTCCATAAATATGGCTGTGCTAGATCTCGCAGAGCCTGGGTCGATAAGCACAGGGATAAGAGGGTTTTTCTCCGGGACGCTGGGTCAAGATTTGAGACACACCGAACGATAGAAAGATAGAGTTCTACCGGTAGCATGGGTTTTAGGGAGGCACGATGGCTATGAGCTTTGTCCCGACGCGAATGGTCATCAACCAAACCAGGTGTGTTCGGAGTCTCATGGGGAGTACATTGTCGGACACGGTCGACCAAATGCGTCGCAGTGTTGATCATTCTTTTCGGCGGCAATTGCAAATCCCAAAAGGCTACCTGGTGTGTCGTACTTGTGCAGGAAGGATTGTATCTAGACCCAGAAATGAATATAAATATGGTATCGACGGTTTAATACTGCTGATTCTATGGGAATGTGCGCACATGCTATAAATGAGACCCCAAAATGGTCGCCGAAATGGCTGAGTCGCAACCCCGCATGTTCCGACAAAAAAAATTAGTAATCGACCCACCTAACGTAACCCACCACCGAGTCGGCCACACCCCCGAACCGGCCACATCTCCGTTTTCCCACTCATTTATATTATTGATGCAATTCAAACTGCCACCATGCCACCAAAATCGCGTATAAAGATGAAAT
>JBDODA010000197.1:0-11485 GCA_039880815.1 Aspergillus intermedius | reverse complement strand
AAGAATATTACACAATGAAGTTACGTGTGGCGCTTGCGTGCACGAGCCATATTCCACACGCCTGACTGGCCTTGGCACGCTAGTGCGTGGCGTTAGCTTTTAGCGTGTCGAACCCAACTACTTTCTGATATTCCGTCTCCGAGTACTGGATTCCAACAAATATAATTATGAATGCGAGCGTTGGTCTTATATGATCGGCGTGGTAGGTAGGATTGAACTTAAGCGGGGATATTGATAATCGGGAAAACTAATCGAGAAATAATTCTTTTGATTGATTGATTTCATACAGCTTAGGCGAGGCAAGTCTTGGAGAAAGTTTGAAATATTTGAATTGTTTCTCCAACCGAGAAACCTGCCCTTTTGGAACTTAGAGAAACGCCCGTGTGGAAGTGAAAGCGACGACGCAGCAATACTGTAAAGGAATGACTGCCTGCGAACGAGGAGGAAATACAATATGTTTTCCCATTGGAAATAATTGGAATGTCGAGGTGGAATCAATGAAAGGAGCTGGTTGTATAGCCCTCCATGGAGATCCTGACTCTAACGTGGGACTGGAGTGGGTATGGTATCCACTCCTCGGAATTGATGTAGCTCAGGAAGGTTCTTGTAGGCTGTTGATTTCTTCTTCCACTTACCATTTCGCTCGGGTCTTCAGAAACTACGCAGAGACAATGACCCAGGAACAGATACCAACGATCATGAAGGCGTTGAGGCTCGTGGAGGTATGTAGTCGCCCTAGTACACCCCAGTCGCGTATGAAAGTCCAAGCAGAACTCCAGCTTATCATCAGCAAGTACAACGAGAACTACCAACTCCGCAGTGATGTCCCTGTCCCTGTTCCCGGTCCAGGAGAACTCCTCATCCGAGTGGCTGCAGCTGGATTCTGCCATACCGATTACCAAGTCTACCAGGGTGTATATGGAACTCAGCTGCCATTTACCGGCTCTCATGAGCCTGCAGGCACTATCGTCAAGCTTGGCGCTGATGTACCGGGCAATTGGAAGGTGAACGACCGTGTTGGTGTGCTCAACTTTAGAAATCCATGCAACGAATGCAACGGATGCCAATGGCGAATGAAGACGTACAGCTCCTTGGATGCCCGGTATTGCGAGAACAAGACCATGAGCGGTATTCTGGGAGCTGACGGCGGCTTTGCTGAGTACATGATTGCTTCGCATTATGCGCTCGTCCACTTGCCGAATAACTTGCCCTTTGAGCAGGCCGCACCATTGATGTGCGCTGGTGTATGTGTGTCCCTTCTACTATACAGCCGTGAGAAGACGTTAACTGAAAGAGATCGGGCAGGCCACTGTATGGAATGCAGTCAAGGAAACTGGGCTGAAGAAGGGACAGTCAATTGCAATTGTTGGAATTGGCGGACTTGGTGTTCTAGCCGTGCAGTTTGCGAAACTTCTGGGCTTGCGGGTTGTAGCTATTGACAATCGCGATGTTGGTCTGAAGCTTGCATCCGAGGTTCCTGCTCATCTCAAACCTGACCAGGTCATCAACTTCAACAGTCACGACGCTATCCAAAAAATCTCCGAGTTTACGGACGGCATTGGGCTGAACGGTTCTGTGGTCTGCACTGACGATGTACCAGCAAGTGACTGGGCATTGCACCGCCTTCAGCCTAGGGGAGTCTGTGTTATTCTCGGATTACCGGAATCTGGCTTCAAGTTCGATGCGTTTAATCTCGTGTTCCGAGAACTTGTCGTCAAAGGATCGCTGCATTGTCCCGTTGATGAAGTAAAGGCGATGATCAAAGCTGTTTCTGCCAATGGGGTTGTTAGCCATCTTACCGTTCTGCCACTAGAGAAGGCTGAGGACATACCTGACAGAGCAGCCGCCCATTCGTTCACCGGACGTCTGGTCGTTACATTGTAGTGGATCAATCATTGATGCCTCTGACCACAGTTCTACACTAGGGCGGGTCTTGGTATGGGAAGTCCTGCAACTAGCCAACGTCCCACGTTTGAACTGTTGATCGATCACCCTGTTTATCCTGGGCTCTGGTGAAAATTCGTTTACCCATTGTTCAGCGATTAGCGTACAGGATAAACGACAGCCTAATTTTGCTATCTCAAGCCGCAATGAACAGGTAAACAGACAATGTGGATCTTGGAAAAAAACAAAAGTGCGTTAGCAGACTTGTTCATATGCCCCTCGCGTAAATCATTATATGGTAGACTAGACGAACAACCTTTTTGCTGTCGCTGAAGGATAAGTATGCCAGGTCAACTGCGCTAGAGGTTATTTGGAGTCGTTTTCAGTTTCCATCGGGGTATCACAGTCGGATTAGGACGATGTCTCTGGATGTGAGATATTGGTGAAATAAAACCGACAATTTTTGAATCTGGCTATGGTTATATTCGAGTGCTGTTAGGCACCTCGTGCTTTCTGGTAACCCAATAGCTTTTTCGCGATTAAAACACAATCAAGACAAACAGCTGTTTAGCGATGCCACACACAACCATATAAGACTTCTTCGTTCTTTTCTTTCTTCTTCAGATTCGATATTCTCGTCTATGGCTAAACTAGTTTAGATGGGAATATCATTTCGTTAGTATCTACTAGTCCGAGTCCGTGACAGATATGAGATATCCGTGGATTTTGCGGATGGTGCTGTAGCCTACATAAAGCGCGACATCCGTTAAACTCCATTGATAAAATTCATCAATTTATTGAAACTTGCAATATATACAATGCCAAAAGAAAAAGACAAAAAAAATGCATCATCTGTTATCCCCATCCACTACCAAGCCCCAACAATACCAGCGATTGGAATGTCAATCCCCGTAGTATACGAGCTTCCATCACTCAACAGATATACGTAGGCACCTCCCAGCTCTCGAGGATCTGCCAGACGCGGCATCCCACCGTAGTATTGCATCTTGAGGTCCCAGTCGGGCGCACGTTCAACGTAGTAGGTCATGGCTGTTCTCACAAATCCCGGCGAGATACTGTTGACGCGAATGCCATGCTTGCTCCATTCCATGGCTAACGTGTGACACATATTCCGGACTAGACAGACACCGACAGGTTAGCTGGGTCAACCTGAAAGTATGGCATAGAATGTGCGCTTACCAGCTGCTTTTGTCGCACCGTAGGGAGCAGAGGGAGCAGCCTAAGAGCAATTAGCGATTCACTTCGTCGAGTCGAATGGACTGGATTATACTCACCCGATTCGGCCTATACGAAGTCATACTCGCTGTCATGACAATAGATCCCTTAATGCCCAACTCCATGAATTTCCGTGCAAAAATCTGAGCGCAGAAGTATGCCCCGAAGACCTGCGACGGTCAGCCTGGACAAAAGAGACAAACCATCCAGGAAATACTCACGTTGAGATTGAACAGCTTTTCCAATTCCGGACGGTCGAATTGAAGGGCCGGTTGGTGTTTGGTCATGCCAGCGTTGGCAACTAACCCATCAACCCGTCCATTCTCCTCCACAATCTGGTCAACGGCTTTCTGAATACTCTCCTCCGAAGTCACGTCCGTTTGAATGTATCGGAAATTCGAGTATTTCTTCTGCAATCCCGCAAAGTCCTCACCCGGCTCCGTAAGATCCAGCGAGTAAACAACTTTAGCCGAATTGGCAAAGCAGACCTCTGCGATTCCGAGACCAATTCCTCGATTCGCACCAGTGACTGCGATCACTTTCTCCGCGAGCGTGATTTGCCAGCTAAAATTCGAGCTGGGCATAGTGTTAACGTAGGACTGTGTCCCATTGTTAGTTCCATTCTCGGTCGCAGTCATTTTGACCAAAGTAAAATAGGTCGGTGTATAATTGTTTCGCCAGATATCAATTGAGAAATGCCGAGAGCGTGAGGTCTTCGAATTTAAGAGACAAGCCTCTTTAATACTCCTGTTTCACCCCACATGCACACGACTCTCGCGTCGCAATGATGAAGTTTGGTTGGCCATTCTCCAAACTAGAACGTCGGCCATGCCCCGACGCCCCAGATCTTCGGCTCGAGCAGCCGCAACCCCAAACGCTCGATTCGTATCGCGGTAATCCTGAATGTTCCTCAGCGGGGGCGAATGTGAACTCTTTTTCTCTGTAATGTATTTGACGTCAGTAGGATAGAGATACAACCGTTATAGCCGTGAGGGTTTTATTCAGCGAATAGATCTGTCAGGTCACCCCGTATAGCTTGGCTTTCCCAGTCGGCACTGTTCCGAGTAAGCCGAACTGCCTCGACTCGAGGCATTCTCGGCCCCCCGCAAAGATGCACGCTGCCGTCGAGCTTGTCAGATTCCTCCGCTTCGAGGACTTATACAAATGGTCTCAAAGACAGGTGAATAAACTTTGCGGGGAAACGTGTCTGCTTTGTGGAGGTGGACACTATCAGCCCAATGGAGCATGACAGCGCGGGGTGCAGATGTCAGTCTTGTCATTCAGAAAAACCAACTATATCGAAAAATCAAGTATATCCCTGTCTACAAATCTGCCATCTTTGGACATTCATGCTTATCCATGGCGGCATCTTCCTATCAATGACGCTGATTCCTGGGAATGTTACAAGATCCCGGACATATGCATTATGCTAGGAAAAAGATAAATATCGGCGGCCGCCTGGGATGCTGGAGACGACTCCCATCAGCTACCAGGCCCTATGTTATTGTTGTGGCTGCTATAAAGCAATTCGTGCGACTTTACTCACGAGATGGCAGCTAGTCTCAATATCGAAGAGAAAGGAGAAATCACTTCCAAAGAGATCGAGAATGCAGGCCCAGATGCCCCGTTTTGGTCTCCGGAGGAGGAGAAAGCTCTGGTGAGGAAGATCGATTTGGTCCTCCTGCCCATGGTCTGGATAATGTACCTGCTATCTTACATGGACCGAACAAAGTATGTGGATTCTGGTGAATCGTGGTAGTGGGGACGGGTCACTGACACCGGACCACACAGTATTGGGAACGCAAAGATCTCGGGTATGGAGACCGATTTGGACTTGACGTCGAACCAATATTCCATTGCTTTGGTTGTCTTCTTCATCGGTTACGTCGTCTTTGAAGTTCCCAGCAAGTAAGTGGTCCCATCACTCTTTCCCTACGGGGCTAACATGTCGGACATAGTATGCTCCTCAGTCGAATCAGACCATCCCTGTTCCTGTCAGGGATTATGGCTCTGTGGGGTGCATTGACCTGTGTCATGGGCGCCGTCAAGAATTTCAAGCACCTCGTAGCTTTGCGCGCAATCATAGGCAAGTACCAGCCGAGCCTCAAATTAATGTATGCTTTGGTTAACGGCCGTAGGTTGCGTCGAGGCAGGCTTCGCACCAGGCGTTCTCATGGTGATTGCATCTTGGTACAGGAGGACGGAGCAGTCCAAGCGATTCGGAATTTATATCTCGGCCGCTATTCTATCCGGTGCATTCGGAGGCCTTCTTGCGGCTGTAATCGTCAAGGGACTGGAGGGGACACACGGAATTAGAGGCTGGCGTTGGCTCTTCATAGTGGAAGGAGCTGCAACGGTTGGGGTTGCCTTGGTTGCAGCCTTTGTCCTTCCGGACTTTCCTGCCACATCTAAAAGGTTTTCAGAGCGACAGCGAAAGATTTCGGTTGCTCGATTAGCAGACGACGTCACTGCCATGACTCACGACAGTGAGCAGCTGTCGCCCCGGCAAGCTATGGTTGATTCGGTCAAGGATTGGCGAACCTGGATGTTTGTCGTAGGGTACATGGTACGTTCTCGTTCCCTTGACCCGAATAGAGTCACAACGCTGACAATCACCAGGTAATCGTTGGCTCCAGTACCCTCTCGTATTTCTATCCCACATTGATCGAAGGTCTCTTCGGAGACTCCTCCACCGAGAGAACAAATTTCCTGACCATCCCTATATACGGCGTTGCATTTGTCTGTACATTAATCACATCATACTTCAGCGATAAGATCCCCTCGTGGCGAGGCCTCATTATCTCCTGCTGGTTGATGTTCTCGCTCATATGCTCAATCGCAGTGTGTGCAGTGTATGACTACACCGCTCGATATGCGCTCCTCGTGCTCATGGCATCCGGTCTCTGGACAACGAATGGAATGAGTCTTGCCTATGCCTCATCAGCATTTTCCAACATGCATCCTCAGACCAGAGGGGTAAGTCTTGCGTTGGTGAACGCTCTGGGAAACCTAGCGCAGATCTATGGCTCGGTCAGTATTGCGAGCTGCATTGAACAAACAACTTTGATATTGACAATGTTTTAGTACTTGTTCCCGGACTCTGACGGTCCGAAATATACCATGGGATTCTCCGTCATATCAGCGATGTTGGCCTTGGGCGTTGTAGTATACTTGGCGTTGCACTTTTGGTTCCGCCATCGAGCGAAGCGAACAGAATGAGCAAGTAGGGGAATGAAGATAGATAACTGTCATGAGAAATGATAATGATACAGTTGCATTTCTATATACATAGCATTCAGCTTCTTGGAACTTATCTGTATCAAGATTGGCCATGGCTTGTTCCAGATCACTTGCACGAACCGGGTCCCCTCTTGAGGTAATATAATGGCCCAAATGGTGTCTACTTCTGTATAAGCGACCACATACTCCGGATACAAATGTTCTCAGGAGGTCTCAGACCAACAGGGGCTGCCGACAGTATAGCATGGCTGTTAGTGTGATAGCGCAACCCCGAGACTAACTGATTGCTTGACTTTGGCGGGATCGGCTCCCTCCAGACAATGGTGTGCGATCATTTATCCCGTACGGGACTATTATTCCGCTGCTTCGAAGTAGGAATAGAAGATTTGTCGAATTCGACAGGCTTCAACCAGTGAAAGCAGAAAGCCCATCTTTCTGATATTCCAATTCAAGCTCCTTCCTCAATGAATCGGCAGGCCAACGAACCCGATGCTGGAACATCTCGATGAGATCCAACAGTGCGGTTCGTTCATGGGGAGCATGGACACTCATTCCAGCTGAACGGGAGTTCGGGTTAGCAGCTGGTATTGTTTTGAGGGAAAGAGCCGTTACCTCCAAGTAGACAATTAAGCGACACGAGACTTGCGGGGATATCGTTTTCTTTAACCATGCGCGCTATTCCGCAGACGGTACTGACAGACGCTGCAAGCAGTCTTTGCGCGGCGCGGTAATCCTGGAGGCCACCAATTGATGGACGATGCAACACCACCAGGATGCGAGCTAAACTGTGCAGCTGTACAGCCGCGGCGTAAGGAGGAGGGTGAATCCAGATTGGTGGAAAGACCTCGGAAGTCTGCTTCAACGGAAGTGGCCTGAATTCCCGCGGTAGGTAATCCTGCCACTCCTGCAGCATGAAAAGCAATTCGTTCCCCCGCTCCAGGCGTTGCTGTATGTCGGTGGTCTCGGATTCTTCGCGGGAGGCGTAGTTCACGCATTGTGATAGTAGATAGCACGCACGACAAGTAAACTCGGCACAATTTAGCATGGAATATTGCTTCCGCGGCTGAAAGAATGAGAAAACTCGGCGACGCTCTCGCATGGCTACCCAGACATCTTGTCGAAGCCAGGCCCACCAAACTCCCTGTCGGACGCCTCCAGATTCACCATTGTTATTCTGGAACCGCTGGATCCAGAACACCCCCTTAAGATGACGTTCCCAATCATAGTTGGAGCCATCAATCATTTCATACGTGCTAATGAGAAGCGCCGTACAAAGCAACTCGGCGCTGCGAGTGTAAGAAGGATAGTGCATGGCCTTGTTCAAATATTGCAGTGTTTCATAGTAATACTGAACAGCAACATTACGATTGACTGTGGAAGCTACCTCCTTCTCAGAGTCTTCGATGTCGAAAGGAATGCCGTTGTGTTGATACTGGTTAGTATCGCTCCACAGCGAGAGATGTCGTGCTGAGAGAGCCAAAAGCGCCTTCATCAATCCGATGTTCCTCAGAGCCAGATGCGGCAGTACAGTAGAAAGCTGCAGTGTCGGGTCAAAGAAATCCATCCACGCGCCTAGTGTTCGCACAAAATGGTTGAACATGAAATGACCCTGGTCCGACAATTCAATGGGTGTCGCAGTACTCCAGGAGGAATATTCATCTGGCAACGATGTCGGCGCATCGTCGACTGGCGCCGCAACTAGTCTTTCGTCGATCTCAGGATCCCTCCGGAAAGAAGCCGCTTGAAAGCTTTCGCGTTCGCGTTGGTTATGGGGCTGCAAAACCGGGCTTTGCGGCAGAGCGACCGGGGATTCCACTGCAGCAGATGGAGGGATTCGCTGCAATGGAGATAAAAGAAAGTCTTTATCCGCGTTGGCAGCATCATTTGCAAGTAGTGCGAACCAGCTTAACGGTGCTAATCTGTTGGATGCGGACGAAGACTCTGTACCGGGTGACGCTGCATATTCCGAAGGCGATAGCGGAGACACCCCCTGGCCGTGTCGAGAAACAGCTCTAGCAGTACTCAGGGCCGGGGACGTCGTGAACGATTTCCGACAGGTGACATCAGTGGGATGTTGAACAGGTTGTTCTTGATGGCATGCGTCCACCAGAACTCGCAGGGGCTCATGGATTTGCGACTGCGGTGAGGTTACCCGTTTTACAGTTCCTTCGGAAGAGGAAGCATCAATCTGTTGTGATACAGTATCGCTACCACCATAAACGCATGGGCGTTGGCCCTTGGCGCAAGGCCCACATTGTGGGCGAACCTGGTACGTTTTGGATCAGTTACCGCTAGTGGAGAACCAACTGGCTAACTACTAACTTCGTCGCATTTGACATGGCGCCGCTTGCAAACCAGGCTATTACTGTCAGTGACATGCACGCGACGGGTCCATATGGGAAGCGAGTAGAATACCATCCGGTAGTGGCACGCAGTCCCCTGCCTCGGGACTTTCGTGGCTTGCGGATGCCACGCGAAGCATCCGCCATGACGTATTTCGGAAATAAGTACTAGCCCTACTGCACGTATCAGGCGATCTATGCACGATAAATGGCAATTCTTTTGCGGCAGGGGAGGGGGTGGGCACTCAGAGACGCAAAGTGTCGACTCGAGAGTCTCGGTGTTATCAAGAAGTCGCGACGAGGTTCGAGTGGGCATTTTTCGGTGCGGTGGAGCAAAGTTTGATTGGCGAAAAGCCTCTCCCTCGGAGCAATTCGAGAATCCCCAGTTGTATACCCGGGGTCCTCGAGACGAGCCTTTCGGCGCAACAATTATTTGCATTTGCGGGGTTCTAAGGCAGGCCGAGGGACGATGATAACGGGCATAAAATCGACGGATTTAAACAACTGTCCGATCATTTACCAATCGAATACAGTCAAAATTCTTGAGGTAGGTGTTAAAATGGCCTGGCGCTCGAGTAACAAAACACTGCGAATCCTCGAGGCTGCAGAGAAGGGGCGATATGGCATTCTGGCAGCCATCGCGTTAGTGCGATCCGATGGAATTCTAGACAAGACAACTAACGGACCCAGTTATAATGTCGAGCATATCACGGCCTTTGTTCGCGCAGCGGAGAATCGCAAATCGCCCTTGATCATACAACTATTTCCTTCGGCCTTAACCCAGACCCCGTCGTTGATCCATGCAGCCGCAGCAGCAGCCAAAACAGCATCAGTGCCTATCTCTGTTCACTTGGACCATGCACAAAATTACAACCAGATCAAGTCTGTTGCCGACAATCTGCCATTCGATTCGATAATGGTGGATATGAGCCACTATGAGAAAGAGGAGAATCTATCCAAGACGAAAGTATTGCGCGAGTACTGCCATGGTCGAGGAATCGCGGTGGAGGCCGAAACGGGACGCATTGAAGGAGGAGAAGATGGGATATCGGATACGGGAGATCTGGCTGGTATGGACATCGATCGGCATAGATTCCGTGCCAGGTCTGTGGTAGCTAACCTTGTCTCAGGAATCCTGACGAATGCAGAAGATGTGGAAGGATTCATCAGCGCTGGAATTGACTTTCTGGCCCCGAGTGTAGGCAATCTCCACGGTGACTATGGTCCCAAGGGACCTCAACTCGACATGGATCGGTGAGAGGATGGTATTTCTTATATGACGAGTGGCAACTAATGCGACAGTGTAGGCTGAAGCGCATATTCGACGCGTTGAATGGCCGTGTTCGTCTCGTGCTTCACGGTACCAATGACTTTCCCCCGGATCTGTGCAAAGTATGCGTCGAGGCAGGCGTTACCAAATTCAACGTGAACAAACTCGTGTTGCAGCCGTGGCAAGACTATCTTAGAGCGAATGTGGACAAACCCCTCACGCAGGTAATAGATGAAGGAATCGATGTGTTGACGAGGGAGATGGAGCGCTGGATGGATATCATGGGTAGCAGTGGGAAGGCATAGTATATAAACAGATAGAATATTACTGTTATCAAGCTACCCTTTATGTAGGAATAACACGTATAATGTTGAGAAGTTAGAAGGGATTCGAAGTCGACGAAGATAATGTTGCTTCTTTCTTCTATTCGCTATTACACTTATTCTTACGCACCTCTTTGACTGAAAAGCCGGGCTATCTTCTTCTTACCATAGAGCGTATCTGGTATTTCTTAGCATCTCTCGTACTATCACCAATTTTCCCATTCAAACACTCCATTGCTCGAATGACCGATCAACCTTCAAGCGGAGATTGTTAACTATAACTGACAATCCTTGTCTTCATGTTGCAGGATAGTGAACCAACCTAGGAGGAACCACCCAGCCGCGCAAAGATGCTCTTTTCACCCCGCAACTTTATACAGGAATGGGTTTCCTTTTGGACCAATGTAATATGGAACACGGCCCTACCAACACATGTGCAGACATGCTGACAAGTCTGGAAGTCTTTCATTTGCTCTAGTACATACAGTCGATTCTAGTGAATAACTCTCCAACCTGGGGGCCTGTGGGCCCCATTGCGGCTTCAGAACGGTTCGGAGCGGATTTTACGGGCTATCCATGCCACTAGCTTGGAGGAGGGATAGCCGCTTGGACCAATGTTCTGACCTTTGTGACGGCTCAACGTTTCAATGCCGTCTCGGTGGCTGATATCGACAAACGGTGCCATCCAAGCAAGTAAGCAAAGAATGCACTTAGTGAGGCCACATACCCCATGGATAAAACCCCCTTTCCCCTGTAGATAGATTCTTCTTCTTTTCTTTCCCAATTCGATATTCTCGTCGACGCCTACAATAGTCCAGATAGGAATTCAGTTCGTTAGGATCTCCTATTCCGAGCCCATGCCAATCTGTATGACCGCACAAGGCCAATATGTAGAGGAATCTAATTGATGAGGGTAGAGGATGGCATTTGTCTATAGCATATACCGTTGATGAGTTCTTGCTGGCAAGTGCTTGATGAGTCCTTGGCTATTCTAACTGGTAAAACTATGCTGGCCTTTGGCACCTCGCTGGCCTCGGTCCGACCATTATTCCGCCTCGCGTAGACTGATGAAAGCTGAATAAGGAAGCTGAATAAGGCGGGAAAATGGTCGGCCCGAGTGGCAAGATCAGTATACTTATATATATGTCGACATGAACGTATGGATTGAAGATTAAGCACTCATTCTATTA
>JBDODA010000196.1:0-11909 GCA_039880815.1 Aspergillus intermedius | reverse complement strand
GTTTGCAGATGGTTGTAAAGAAACGTGATTTTCCCAGCCAATCCGCATATGCAGTGAATCCTGTCTTTTTGGTGAGGATGTCTGCTACTGTTTGTTGGCCCCATGGATGTGCTACTGCTTTGCGACCCTCCCGGCAGAAATAGAAGTGGGAGGGCTCCTTTCTGCGGCCACATGAGCATGTCAGCAAGGCATCATCATGTTTGAAGCGCTCATGGTACTCTGCGAAGTCGCCATGGCCGCTCCTGGCGGCTAGGAGGCGACCCAGAGCCGCTCGGGGGAGCTGGAGCTCTGGTGGTCGTTTCTCTATGGCTATGCCAAGGTCCTTATAGCGTTCAGGGGCCTTTTCCGCCCAGAATTGTGCAAAGCAACGCCAGTGCACTCTCTGGGCTGCCCGCTTGGCAGCTGCTATTGAGGCGGGTGGAGGAGGGAGCTCTAGGGGAGCATGGCATCCCATCTTAGCCTCCTTATCTGCTTCCTCATTGCCTTCGATGCCTGTGTGTCCAGGAACCCATTTCACCTGTACTGTGCCTGACTGTATGCCGGGTGCTCTAGGGTGTTGTGGCCATGTCTGGGCGGCTTTCTGAAAGTTCATGAAGATCGACTGACTTGATCCTTTGGGTTGGCCTCGGAGTTGCTGTACTGCTTCCAAGTTGTCCAGGCAGATATAGATGTTTGTGGAGTGTTGGGCTTTGGGATTCTGTCACGGCCACGATTCTAGGGTGCATTCTAAAAAGATAACCGCTGCGTCAGGGGCAAAAGACTAGGATACTAAGCCGATAGGCTTAGTACTGCACTCACTTATATAGTTAGGTGGTTCATGCCGTTACAGATTCTTGAGGGCCATCTGTAGGCCTAGCAGGGCTGCTCGAGCCTCTGCATCAAAGACCTCATGGTTGGGGAGCTTCGCATGTCCACTGAAGATTTTGGCCTTGCCGGCTCTACAGTAGCCCACCCAGCCAGCGCCTGCAGCGCTGCTGTCCTTTCCTTTGGACCCATCTGTGTAGACTACCATTGATAGTGGTGGAATGCAGGCCAGCCACCTTTGAAAGGCGTCCCTGGCCTGTATCTTGGTGGCTGGGGCTGACTGCTCTTTGGGCTCCAGGTTTGAGTCCCAGGGGCTTGGCAGAAGTGGATCCACTTCTTCAATGAGGTGGAAGTTCTTGAGGTCCACTGCCCGGAGTAGGCGGGTGCTGATGTACTGGGATGGCTGATGTGTGACCCGGAGGTGCAGAGAGTGTTGGGTGTCTAATTGGTGGACTCTGATGGCCAGGCTCCATCGTCTCTGGTCAAGGAGAAGTACCATGGGCGGTATGGCAGACTCCTGGTGAAGCACGGCTGTTCGGGTGGTCCTGTAAACTGGGAGGGTTCCTAGAAGCGCATTGCAGAGTATCCAGTCCAGACAGGCTAGCTGGGCAGCCACCCCATTGGAGATGAGTTTCTGTCTGCCTGAGAGATCCTGTCTTGATCTTGTCCACCCTGGCCACCATGCCTCAGCTCCATAGCAAAGGACTGGGACCACACAGGCAATTGTTGCTTGCCTCAGTAGGGCGCTTTGACCCCTCGTACTGTGTTGGCAAGGGCTTGGATGCCATTGGCTGCCAGTTTGGCCTTGGCTGCCAGTGTCTGAACGTGTATTCTGAATTTTAATCTCCAGTCAAACCAAATTCCCAGCCATCGTGTGGCTTCATTGAGTTGGGGAGGTTTAATCTCCACTGTGCCCTCAGGGGTTTGGATTGAACAGGTGGGATTGTTCCTTTTCCAACCCCTGGTGAAGTGTTGGAGTTCTGTTTTGGCCAGGTCAAAGGTGAGGCCCTCTCTTTGGCCCCATTCCATCAGGTCCGTTGCAATGCCTTGCAGTCTGGAAGCGTTTTCTTCAAGGGATTTGCCAATAACCAATTGGCAGATATCATCTGCATATCCAAAACGACCTCTGCGGTCTATTGTCGGCCCAATCTTGAAGATGGGTTCGATGTACAGCATGAACAGGATTGGTGAAACTGGGGAGCCCTGTGGAAGGCCTGCTGGGACTGCAAAGGCTGGGATTTGATGCCTGTGACGGCTCAGCTCAGCTCAGTGCCTACATTGACATTCACCGTCAACAAGGCAAACAGCTGCTTAGCGAGGCCACACACAACCATATGAGATTTCTTCGTGTAAATAGACTTTCCTCTTCTTTTCTTTCTTCAGATTCGATATTCTCGTCGATGGCTACAATAGCTTAGATAGGAATATCAGTTCGTTATTATCTACTATTCCGAGCCCGTGACAAACAGAAGCTGAATATATGGCCATATCAGAGGCAGCCAAACAGGCAGTTTGGATTAGACATTTCCTATACACTATAGGAAAGGGATCCGTCTATTGTGACACTCCAACCACCATCTATGAGGACAACCAGGGTGCTATAAAGATTGCTGACAACCTGGTTAATCACCTGAAGACAAAGCATATAGCTGTATGGTATCATGCCATCTGGGACCACATAGGCAATGGAGAGATTCGACTCAAGCATCTCCCTACGGACAAAATGATTGCTGATGGCTTGACAAAGGCTACCAACCATGCTAGCCAAGGACAGCTGGTTGATGACCTGGGTCTCGCTTAGTTAAGCGAGAGAGGATTCAACATCTATAAGAGAAGAAGCGTGCGTCCAACCACTACTTATCAAATTGTTGGATTTGTTGTTCTTGATTGATTTGAATGCGCGGCGATTGAACGAAGGGGAGTGATAAGGATTTACAGATAAATGGTTGGCCCGAGTAGTGAGGCCAGGAGATTCTTATGATCAATGTGCGCGCACATATTGTAGATTAAGCACTCAATCAGCTATGTATACGCACCTACGTTTGATAGACAATACATCTCTACCTTCGCCTAGTTCTCTCCATATAGACCTCGTTTAGTCCGGAATAATCAACTCCCGATTTCCCTTTTGAGTTACGATCCGAGAGACCCCGCTTCAACGAAGACTCGTCATCTGCAACCACATGCATGCTCACGGCGACCTTCCTCCTTTTCTCTCTTAATAGGTTTCTGACCGACAACGGTCTACCAGATTCCAAGTCGCTCTCTGAACAGGAGACTGGCAAAGGCAGACAGAGAGAAGAGCACAATCAACTGATTAATCTTGTGCTATTGCGTCAACTTATTTGTTGTGAATGTTATTGACATACTACTTCGCTTGACCGCAGGAATAATCATCTGCAAAATGCCTGAAGAAAGCGCGGTCAATTTGGATGCAGAAATCTGTTCCAGTAACCCAGTATGTGCATTTTTTCCTCTATCAAAGTTTAACCTACTAACCCTCCAAAAGCCCTCAAAATTGGATCTTGTTGACTACCTCTCCTACATTCTCCTGTCTACCATAGACATACACTTTGCTCCCTCATTGAGATACCAGCCTCCCCCAATTGTGACACGAGATGAGATCCAAAATGCGAAAGACCTATGCCCTTACAGCATGGGCGGCTGCAAAATCCTAGAGATTAATCCGTCAACTATATTGAAAGTCGGATATACGGTTCACATGGGAGAAGCAGAAGCTCTCTATCTCCTCAGAAAAAGAACATCAATCCCTGTTCCTCAACTCTTGAATGCCTATATGATCGAAGACATTGGTTTCATTTTGATGGAAAAAATTCCAGGGACTTCTCTTGAAAAATGCTGGAAAGATTTACCAAGCGACGCTAGGAGATCTATCGTCCAACAACTCCATGGCTTCATACAGGAGTGGCGCAAAATTGAAGGGCCATATTTCGGATCTGTGGATGGTGGCCCATGCGAAGATGTCTTCTTCAAACATCCGTGGAATCCGAAACCTCGTCAGTATGGACCTTTCTCAACAAGAAAGGAGTTCAACCAAGGGGTGATGGAGGCCCTCTGTAACTCCAGACCCAACGGGAAACTCACCGAGAAGGATGAACCCCTGGCAAAGAGAATTCTTGCCTCGGGAAAAGATGGTCAAGGTGACAGAAAAGTGTTCACGCATGGGGATTTGCACCAAAGCAACATAATGGTGGAGGATAACACCATTACTGGAATCATTGATTGGGGTGCAGCTGGCTACAGTATAATGGCAAGAGAATACTTTGGCTTACAGTGGCAAGCTTTGGACCTAGACTGGAGAGATCTCATTTCTACCATAGTCGAAGCTGACGAATATGATTTTTGGGCTGAAGTTAATCAATCAATGGTGGACTATACTGGCTTGTGAGCTCAACATGTATACAGAACTCATTTCAGACTCATCCAATTGGACCCAGCAGCTTCCTTGACAGCCCTTGCTGGCTTCCCAACCATTCCACTCCAGAATTGACATGTGCCGTCTGGGACAAGTTCATTCACCTCGAGCGACAGCAACGTGTCATAAACCCAATCCTGGCACCTCCTTTTCCCATCCCTTGGCGCAGGCTCAGATTTAATAGTTTCAATCGCCTGTTGACGCTGACGTTCATCCAGTTCCCCGATTTTGACCTTCCCAACAGCCTGCATTGTGGCAAGCGGAGTGCCCATTCACGGTTCGAACTCGTACCAAAGTCTATCCAGATCGATCACCTTGACGTGGAGCAGGTCTCCAAAAAGCTGAGGCGGTTTATGGATCACAAATCCCCAATGAGATTGGTACTTGGGGTCTTCTCCCAGCCCGAAAATTTCGATGGAGAACTCGTATGCCATCACTCTTGTTCTATGTATATTGTTAACCTGATGCTTTAATCGGCGTAAAGGGTAGGGAGGTACCTGGAATTATGGTTCAAATTCAAGGCTTTTGGGGGTTTCAGTAGGGATTTCACTCTTTTGTGAATTCAGTCCAGAATAGGTATAAAGAAATACTGTATTAAATAAGCGCCTACTTTGTTTCACCTGTATATGTGATGGGGGCAGTTACCAACAGGTGAACAAATCATCATTTACGCTGGCACGTCACATTGAGAGAGAAATCTAGATTTACTAGGTGTGACTGGATGTGATCTGCAAGTAGATGCCTGATCATTTTGCCTTAGGTGATTAGGCTCCCTTCGCGCCCATCAGACAGAACTTAAGCCAATCCCATTTGCCTAATCATGCGTCCGGGCGTCTCCATTCAAAGCAACAGTAAACATTCTCATAAGTTGCTGACCAGCCAAGCTGCTGCCTTCAGGGGAGTGGAATCGCCATTCCCGAAACAAGGTAAAGAGTCCCAGCAATTTCATTCCGTCTCCTAGAAATCAGGGGGTTCCCAGGAGTCGTCCGGTTAATCTTACAAAGAGCACTGGCATCTGAAACGAGCCATTATGGCGTTCCTCATACCCATTATGGAAGATCCTCAGCCAATTATTCTAACGATAGAAGCGCTATTAAAACAGACATAATTGATTGGGTACTTGCTGAACCCCCTCTTCAAGGAAACCTAGTTATTTTGAGGCTTTAGTGTATTGGCATAACAAAGAGAAATATTATAGTTATACCAATGCACCCCAAGATTCAATCAAAGGACCAGTTCGTATTTGAGGAGCATGATGCTAAGACTTACCTATTTTGGCATAGTAGCAGAGTCAAGTCGCAGGTTACTGCAGATTAAACTTTCAGATTCCTTTCATATCAATTTTCAAATCAGAAATCAAAGTTAGCGAGGCGCTGCATTGATTCTTTTTCCAACATTTATCAACTAGTAGTCTGCCCGAAAGGTGAAGCCCATAAAGGTGTGGGTTTGGGAAGTGGGTGGGGGTTAAACGCCCATGGCTACTCCTCTCTAGCCAAAAGAGTGATTTGGCCTTCACTAAGTTTCAGCTCAGCCAAGCTCCGCAAGCTCACCGAAATCGTGAATCTTTCAACCACCGTCGAATTTATTACGGATGATAGAAGATCTAATAACTATGTGCCGAAAAGAATGATATTGAAGCTCTAACCATACGTAGTACACACACAACTGTTTTGAATGCCCTTTGTTAGTGAGCGATTTGCGCCCAGTGCATTTCATTTGTGTCAAATGGCTTTGACTTAGATTTTGTACCGCGCTCGCGTAATATCAGAAGTGAGCAAGACCATTGCCTATCCTTATCTGTCACACCCAGAAAGGAATCAAGCGCCTTTACTCCCGGTATCTCCACCTTCCGGAGGTTTCAGCGCGTTCCCAGCATAGTGGTTCAGTGAATCACCATGCTATCCTAGGCGCTGTCTGCGTGGAGGCCCTTTACCCGCCGCAGTTACTTTTGGGACGGCGACATTTCATCCATCCAGCTGCAAGCTTCCCCACAAGAGTGAGGGTGTAATCCAAGCCAGGATCATATGTATGATGGATTTTCTATAGCGAGTCCTCTAGCGGATGACCGAGAATGTCACCCAACCATTCTTTTCCAGAGTTTGACAAACCGACATAAGCACATATTCAATATTTAAGAAGCCTCTTCACCTCGCAACTTAAATGTTCCATGCAAATTCGCATAATAGCTTATCCTTGCCCAACGACGCAAAAGGAAGCGTTGCTATCTTCAATGGGCGGAAGAAAGGGAGCAGGTGAGCTAAATAATCATCCCTTTCATGTTCAGAAATTTGCTCCAATAGACTGTCAACCCACTCGAAGCCGCGCTGGGCGGACGCTTTTGAGTCTTTGTCTAAGTGCGTACATAGTTCCTCTAGAATCTGAATACAGATTCGGAAAACCGCAAAGTAATCAATCCGAGCTATAGGCAGATCTCCCTGAAGCTCTGGTAGGACGGCATCTTTGATATTGTCCATAGTGACGGGGAAAACTGTTGAATTAAACTTCTGCAAAGCCGCTTTTAGCTGACTCGGTGTGGGATGTTCTATTTGTCGCCCTTCGGATAACTGCATCAAGAGGTCCTGAGCTATTTGATAATCCATCATATGTTGAGAATAGAACAGAGACAAGCGATTGCAGGCGGCGTGCCGTTCGCTGAAAAGGGGGTTCCCTCGGGAGAACTGGAAGCGATTGCGACCGTGAGAATCAAATATTTTTAAGAGACGACCCCCCGCTGATCGACGAAAAACAGAACTAAAATTGGAATTCGGGATTGATCCAGGAAAGAGAGATTTGTTGAAAACCCCACACATTTGATCCAGCCAAGCGACTCGTTGCATCTGTGGGCTTACTTTCCGGAGGGCGTTGTAGAGATGAAGCACTGCTGCCACATAGTTGTTCTCACAACAGAGGTAAATACCTTCATACATTGTCCAATAAAGGATCTCGATTATATGACCGGCAGCTACCCAGGGTGCTTGATAATAGAGATCAAATCTCTTCTCTTGTACATAACCCCTTAGCTTGCGTTGAAGATCGCAGACGAATTCTTTGTATAAGCAGGTGCAATGATCCTGATTCTGGCACCAACAAAGCCGATTCAAGCATGGCATACAATCTCCAATGCTTTTTATAACTTCGTTGGCAAATTTAAGCGATGCAAAACGACAGTGTGCTTGGTTGATGTGTGTGTTTGACCATAGGAAAGATTTGTACGTGGATAGCAGCATTTCCATGCCGAAAACAAGATATGTTGGGATTGGCGAATTCTGGTCTCGCAGTGCTTTGTCTAAAGCAGCAAGAAGATGCTCCGCCTTCATTGGCTTTTCCTCCAATGCACTGATAGCTCGTCCTGAAATGAGAAGTTGCCGCATGTTTTCCTGGATTGCGTCCATGGCAATGTCGTCAAGCTTAAAGGAATCCGTGCTGTCCGTCAGATTATGTATAAAATCTCTTGGATGCTGGAGACCGCCGGCGTGAGGAAGAATTTCTTTGTACTCGTCACGCGTCCGACAATGATTCAAGATTTTCCAATAATGCCATAACCCCAAACGTATGGAAAAGCGCTGATATCCCTGTTGGAGTTCCGGAATATCGGTAAATCTGATTCTAAAGGCTTTCTTAGTAAAATACCACTTGGAGATCAATATTTCGTTATCCATTAGCCCGGGAGAGTTCTGTACAATTCTTTCGACTGCGTGGTACGCTGTATTGGTCAAAAATCCGGCGACAGCGATGGAAAGCGTTCCGGACGCTACATCAGTCCAGTATTCGTTTACCTTCGCGCAAATTGCATCGATTTCCTGCTTCTGTAGTCAATACTTTGCAACATGGTGTATGACAATAGTCGAAACAGCGCTCCTACATATACGAAAAGGCTGAGCTCGATATACTCGCCAATTTCATCATCCTGCAGAACCTGCTCGGTCTTTTCCGCTACCGATTTCAATACGCCACTTGTGTTCTCCCGTTGCGTTCCCTCATCCCAGCTAGCAGAACTGTCCATGAGGCCCACATCCACCAAGCATGCGTATCGGTTTGCAGTCAGGACAGGTGGTGTATTCTCCTTTTGCTCGCTGGTCGAAACTGGAGGTGAATGCGGCAATGTTGCAAGAGGTAAAAGTATTTGGTATGTCTGCTCAAGTCTTTGAGCTCAGTCAGTCCTCTATTTCAAGCAACTTTTTCGTTGGAAAAGGTATTCCACCTATCTATAAAAGCTTTGTGCTTCAAGTTCTCTTCATCATAGCCCGAGCCGCATCGCTCGACATAGAGGCAATGGACCGCCCGTCTTTTGAACAGGACTTCGCGAAATTTGGATAGCACATATTCAGGGACTGCTAGCTTCTGCTCTCGAACAAATGTTGCAGCGTCCACAATTTCAGTAGTGGTGAGGCGTGAGTGGCGGAAGTGTCCATGGCCGACGGTTGAAACAAGCCAGTCTAAGATGACTTTTGTCGCTTGTTTGTAAGAGAAATATAGAGATAATAGTGAGTTTTCCATTTTGGCTTTTTGTGGGCAAGGGAGAGATTACTAGTGATCAATTGTTGTCACAAGTGATTTGGACTACCCCGCCTTCATGCCCGAACTTGCACATGAAAAACTCATACAAACAAGTTGGAAGTAATTATTACTGCCATACGGTAACTGTACCATTCGCTTATAGTATGAGACAAGATGTATCTTATTACGCCCTCAAATTAACATGACAGGCAAAGATGGCTCACTAAGGAGCTTGGACAGCGATCCCAACAAGGTCAACGAATATACAGACCACAGAGGAACTGGCAGCTCGACCCAACAGCTGCAATGGCTCCCAAGCACCTAGCAAGCCGCTATTTTCAACTGAAGTCAGGACATGCAGCTATAGGAGCATACCTACATCGGATCCGGGTCCAGGAGGATGCGACCTGTGAAGGATGTGGTACATCAAGGGAGACAACACACCATCTTCTCTTTGAATGTCGGGAATGGCGACACCAACGAAACAGGCTTTACAAGGACCTGGAGACAGATGGAATTATGAGACCCACTACGGCAGAAGAATATCCACAAGGACGACTTCTAGGAGAACCCAAAGCTACAAGGGCACTGCTACAATTCCTAGCCAGCACCATTGTAGCTCTACCCCGGGCGCACCCACAACGGATGGCGGAAAGGGCCCAAAGAGATGACGAATGGGGACTGGAAGCACTAGAGGAGGCGATCAGAACAGGAGAAGGGTAGCAGGGAGGGTAGCCTAAGCTGAATCTCAGCTTAGGCCACACCCACCCTGCTCTGAAACATAAGGAGAGCACTCTGCTCGAAAGCGCTGCGCATACAGGCGGCTTGGGGCGAGGAAAAGGATCAGAAAGAGTATAGAAGGGGGCTAGTGCCTCAGGAACTCATAGGGATAAGAGACTATAGAAATAGAATAGCTATCGGCCTCAAGTCCACGAATAACGGTCTGTCATAGCTCTAGGGCTCGATATGGACAATAAACTTGATTAAATAATAATAATAATAAATTAACATGACTAACTGCATTTTTCTTGCGGACCGAAAGCTAAAATAGCAAAGAATTACTGTATATCATAAGCTAAGATATACATTGGCTCTATGATAGGTTGAGTTATAATTGTTTTTCCACAACCTGCCTGGCGATGTGTGCACTGGCAGTCTAGCCAGGTTCAGTGTCCATACCACAGAGCAACTAACCCCCTTCAACATTATTTGCTGCATCAACGGGAAATTCGACGCCAGCGATGGACGGGGAGGGCCATATCTGATACTCATTTAACACCGTACAGAGAGGCTATGACCGGATGAGGAAATTGGAATAACAGCAGTTATCAATAGTCGGAGATCCAAACGTTAAAGTGAGAAGAAGGTCAGAAATCTGTGACCAATCTTGATTCACGATCTCGAAGGGTATTGCGAAACTTGCGTCAGTCATCCATGTCAGTGTTTCTTTCTGCTTAATGTAAGTTAGGTGATTCCTATTATTCAGATTTCCAACATTAATTTATAATATTGCAGGGACTTCCCAATGATGTGGTTTGCAGAGAAAACAATCCATCAACAATGTCAAAATCCACAAAGTGACCAACAGGAATTCCGTCAAGAGATTTTGAGTAGAACAAACTGTCCGTGCTGGACTGTATAATTCAATCATATAGTTTATGCAGGTTGCTTGCTTCTGTTGCTTTTCCAATTGTGTTAAGAAGTGCTATTGGCCTGTATGCCTTTGGGTCTACATAATCAGGTTTTTCGGGCTTCTATAATACCACTGTGGTTGACTTTCGGAAGTATGTGTATCTGTTGATATAGGGCTCCTGGTTAGCTAGGATCTCTAGGTCACGCACCTCTTTCTCACCAAAGAGGTGTATCATCACTTCCTCATGTGATCTCCAGCAATGGTTTGCAGGATTCGAATGTGTTTAAGATCCAACATTGATCACAGTTCTTCCTTCATTTGGGTCTTCATTGGAGCGATACTGGCTTCGTGTATTATCAGACTGGGAACTGCGTAAAAAAACAAAAAAAAAAAAAAAAAGACAAGAAACCTTTCATTGAAACGGCTTATCCTTAAACCAACAGTCATGCTCGAGATAATTATTATTCCTGCATAATTTGGTAGTGCCTCATCCATCTGTCGAAAACTTTCCTGCATCGATTGGAAACTCGAATCAAGCCGTTTTGTATTCGGGTGACCAGCTTTGACAGTGACATTCAGTTCAGCACATGCTTCTCTTGCTTGTTTACATAACAGCTTTAGGTCTCTGACTTCTTTCATCAAGTCATTGATCTGGTCCTTATAAGACTTTGAAGGAGGCGATAATCCAAAGTTGTCTGGACGGAAGATTTTGTTATGGATGTGCCATATACGAATCTTTACCCGGTTTTCCTGCAGGAAAAAGGAATCTTTTGGTAGATGACTGCTGACTTGTTCGCTATAAGATTCAAAAGTACACATAATTTTCCATGCCAATTTGCGAAGCGTACTAATACTCTGGTATGTTGAAGTGCCTTGTGCAGCTCTTCTTCGGTCTGAGATGTCCATAAGGTTAGGGAGGTTCTCGCATTCGGTATTCATTTGCGTTTATCAAACTGCTTCTCTTCGTTTTCAAAGGTACTTTTTCTGCGTGATATTTTGCCCGAAAAAGCGATCCTACAGGAATGGAAAATCTACTTCCAAAGTCATAGCTTTGTCAAGCATTCCAGTGCCACGGATTCATTGAAATTTGGAAGCAAACTGTAGCGATTATAGTCGATGAACTGCAGCAAGATTGGTATAAAGGCCTCATGAGACAAGCCAGGCCTTATCTAAGTAGCTTTCCCGTTATTCTCAAATAATAGAAACACTGTCAAATATAGAAGGAAAATGATCGCAGGTAAATAAACTCTGGGTTGTTGCACAGAGTGCCACTGAGATTATCAGACGCCTTACTATTTAGAAGGACCTTGAATATATTATATATATGGTCCAAATTTCAATATTATACTTTCGCAAATTTCAAGAGGATGGTTTCGTTGTAACACGAATATTGATAGAAGCTTACGGCTAGCTTATTATTATTATTATTTAATCAAGTTTATTGTCCACACCGAGCCCTAGAGCTATGACAGACCATGATTCCTGGACTCGAGGCCAGCAGCTATTCTACAGTCTCTTGTCCCTATAAGTTCCTGGGGC
>JBDODA010000195.1:0-12267 GCA_039880815.1 Aspergillus intermedius | reverse complement strand
AACACAAAAAAAAAAAAAAAAAAAAAAAAAAAAAGAAGCTCTTTAATAAGACTCACTAACAAGAAACAAGTAGTATGACTGCTTATAAATTTGGCGGTCCATCAATCAGCAGTTTAACCGCACTCTTCCTCGGCCTGAGCTGGAGCATCACAAGCATTCCCGTCCTCATCGTAGTCGCGATGCCAGACAGACATGTCGTCATCTTGCATGTAGTATGTCATACGATTGCCTCCTCCATTCTGCTTGGTCTAATCCGCACAATTTTTCCGTTGGGACCCAGGTATCAGCCAAGGCCCCTCCAGTGGCTCGATATGTCTGTGTGGATATTGGCTGCCGGTAATTCCATCCCCTTCAGGGTATCTTATATCATTTAACTTCAGATGGGACAGAGGGTCCTGAGGCTTATACAGTATGTAAGCCACCGCATCGGTTGTCCATGGCTTCCTGTCCAATTTCTTCTCCAGCTCTGCAATGACGATGTTCTCGACCGTTTCCTCATTGGTCAATATCCCTTTTTCAGTGGTTTTCTTCCGCAAACTGACCGATGACAACTGCACGACTACTCATAATGACTAATTCGGTAGGGGCAAATCTTTGGGCCTTGTTCGGGTCCAAGACTCTTGAATCTGCATGTCCGGTCTGAGTTTTGGTGTGGATGCTGTTCCAGAGATTTTCCAAATTCAATGTCGAGGTGGTCTGGAGCTCATTCTGGGGGTGCTTGCATTTTCCTTTCTTGGCTGGCTCGAATATGTATTTCAAGTTCTCTTTGATCTTGCTTCTGGCCTCGAGTGCTTGCGTCGGCCCTGAAACATGTCTTGAGCTAGGATTGGATAGGTTTTTCTATTCTTGGAATGAATCCATCACATACTGTGGAAGAAGTGACGCCTGGATAAGAGATGCGAGAGAAAAATCGAGGAGGTGCCCGATTCATAGCCTCAGAAAAGTGTTGTTCTACATCGTGACAATCAAGATATAGTTGTATCAAATTGGGGAGAGTGTGATTGTGTTGCGATTCGGATGCGCTAGGGAGAGCTGGCGCTGGGTCCCTCCAGTTGGGAGGGAGTCCCTGGTCTGCCTTCTCATTGTGTAACAGCCAATACCACCAATGGAGGCAAACGATGCCAATGGAGCAATATGAGCAAACGGCGAGCCCTAGTCCCTCCACACGTGATCACAAGGAGTAGATGGTTTTCCTTTGTCTAGCCAGACAGCATCCTTTCTTTTTCTCCAGATTCAACATTCTCATTGTATGGTTACCTAATATATCATTTCGTTATTATCTATTAGCAGAGCCCGTGGCACCTTTCATGAATTATTCCAGGTCCGTTCGTCTTCATCACCGCAGACATTTTCTCCATAACACAGGATTCACTGCCTATGCAGATTGGCTGGAAAAATGACATTGCTATACAGCCATTTGCCAACGACATTGAGCTGTCAAATTTGTCAAACTCAGGGACCTCTAGGCTTACTTCTGGTTCTCCCTTTTTCTTTCCTCTCTGTTCATCGTCCCCTTTTCCGTTTCCTTCCCTTGATCTCCTATTTAGGAAGAACCCAAGAAACTCAGTTTGCTATTCAACAGATATGAAAGCCCAAGCAGCCTCCCGCGCGGGGGGCTACCTGTATTTAGATGATAGATAGTAGCTTAGCTAGATAACAGGCAGTTCCGATCTGATGAAAGTTGTGATGAAGATCGGATGAATATCGGACCGATCTAGCAAGCTCTGGAGGGGTTTTATCACATGGCGACGAAACGCTCCTAGTTAGTTTAGCAAGCACTCATTCTATTGTCATGGTGGACATAGTTTATCTATATCACCTTCCGCGTAATTCAAAGTTCTCATCCATATAGCCTCGTACAGTCCGGATTATCGACTCCCGATTCCCCGAACCTGAGCTACCCACTTCACGGTCTGCCTGTCGTATGTCCCGCACCGGAACCTGGGTTTTCTGAGGATAGATCCCTGGATAGATCCGTGGAGAGACTCAACCCCCCCCCCCCCGGCGTTAGATAGATACACACGCGCGCGCGCACTACTACAGAAAAGATATGATATGATCTGACACCGATCCCTCACAGCCTGACGGTAAGTATTTCAAGAGAGTTGCGTCACACGATGAGACCGCCCCTTGCCTGCAGAAATTGCAGAGCGCGCAAGAAGAAATGTGATCGAGCATACCCTATATGCTCCTCTTGTCTAAGGTACGATATCCATCTCATGGGGAGCCAAAGTCTATCCTGACAAAGGAGAACGCATGATCGCTGCGAGTACCGGATCGATGGCTATCCGAACCAGACCAGAAGACGAGCAGGGTCTGTAGAGTCATTCCCTATCCAAAAAGGCAATTTCCAGAAGGCACTCTTCAACGCCACTATGTTTCTTGGCTATCCAAACCAAATGCCATCATCAAGTGCCCTGCCGGACAGTATATGCATTGGAACTGATTTGCGGGAATATGTCTTCGCCAACCGACCCCCCCGACAGTATATTGCTGAGTATATCGATATCGCTGATTCTTGGATGCCATTCATACCTCAGCAAGAACTCAGGACAAGGTTGTCAAGCGAAGTTAGCCAATTGAAAGGAGAAGAAGTACTTCTCCTTGCTTGTATCAAAATGATTACTGATCCATTGCCCGAGGATGACGCATCAAACAAGCAGTATCTGGCGGCTAAGTTGACTTTTCTAAATGCAGAAATCGACGGGGTACTCTCCGTTCGTTTGTTACAAGCTTTGCTCTTGCTCCTTATCTATGAATATGGGCATGGCATGTACCCCTGTGCCTATATGACATTAGGAGCTTGCACTCGGTATTTAGCAGCCCTGGGCATAAAGACTGATCCTTGCTGCGTTGGGCCCACCAGTTGGATTGCTGTCGAATCACGAAGGCGATTGTGGTGGTCAATATATGTTATAGAACGGTAGATCATAGCCACCTGCCTCTCTTATATTACATAGAAACATAATAATTCTTTGCAGGATCATGGCACTAGGCTGTCCACAACACCCTCTCTTATTGAGCGAACCCGACGAAAACCAAATTTTGCCTTCTGATGACATTTCCTGGCGACAGGAAGTAAGTATCTCTACCTAGATAAACCGGGCATTGTATTTATACTGAAAAAATTGCAGTATCCTTCCTCCCAGTCTCGCTTGACCCTGCTGTCACCCGCATCGTCGGATATGGGGACTTTTCGCCTTCTAGTTCATGCAGGATATCTCATCGGCCGTGTCATTCAGCTAATATCCGACAAACGTTCCCCGCAGCAATTCCTCTCTGAGAGGGTATCGCAACTTTACCGAACAATACGCGCGTTGATGAACGTCTTGGAAGTGGAGATACGGTCTTCAATTGTCTCGGTCAGCGTTGCCCGTAGTATTCTCAACAGGCAAGTTCCGAAGTCTAATTGATGGTGAATGGACACTAATAGACCAAGCGCTCTATTTGTGCTATTTTCTGTGTTCGATGAAGAGGAGGTTCAACTTGAATTGCTACAAAACTTAGGACACCCTCTGGCCATATCGGCTGAAACATGCCTTGATCGAGCGAGAATATTCCTCAGCGGAAACCATGGAAGTGTCAATACTTCTTCGCCTTTCCTCGTAAACTGGGGGTTTCAGGCATTCAGATACTACTATACCCGATATCATCGAGATGGACATAGTGAGAGCTTAAAGGCGTTACAAGATTTACGGAGGGGGTTAGAAGTGCTTGATGAAAGGTGGAAAGTTGCCAGTAAGAAATCAAGTTCTGAAGCCGGCAAAGGATGTCTCTTAACAGTCAAAACAGGTGCCTATATGGTTCTTTTGAACGAATTCCAGGCTTGACATACTGGGTTGAGTGCGTTAGATCTACATATTCACTGATATAATTTTCAGGAACTGAAAATAGCTTTTTTCAAAGGACGACTTTCTTTCTATTCTTGAGCTACCACCAGTCAAAACTGCCACTGCCGTAGCCAAGTCCGCATCAGCGATGCCGAGATAGGTCCCAGCGACCTCATCGTCGCGCTGGCCTCCTTCGCACGCCGAACATCCATCACCAGAGACATCACACTTCCCTCGTCCTGGAGCCCGCGGAAGAAACTCAGTAGTTTGAGTGCGGCCTTCTCGGCGATCTCCGCATTGCTGGGGTTCGGGATACTCTCGAGATCGGCCACCCACGCACCAAATTCCACGGGCTCAACTGCATAAGTGTCTTGAATGGCCGGAATCAGCGTTACCCACGGCACCCGCTCTGGGTTTGTCAGGTGAAACACGTTCCAGGGGGTTTCAAATTGGGTTGCATGACGTGTATGGACGATCTCCACCATGATGGCCGATAGGGTATCCTGCATATTGCGGTCAGCATGGTCTTTCAGATCGTAGTTCAATAGTTTCGTCTTACCACTGGCACCCAATCGACCGTCGTCGATGATCCCAGATTCTGGGGGATTTTACCCAGCGACTTGGACGTTGCAATGATTGTTGGCAACCATTCGTGCGGATTCCATTTTCCGCTCGTCGTCGTTGGACCTGCAATTTGTCCGACGCGATGCACCGTCGTTGGGACAAGAGATCGTCGCGATGCCTCCAGACAGATACGCTCCGCGACATGCTTGGACTCACCGTATCCCTGTACAAGAACAACTGAGCTATCTTCCATCGGCTGTTCCGGGATCGTTGGCCCCTTATCCGGAGTCCAGCCTGCCACTGTACTGATGGAAGAGACAAAGTGAATGTGGGCATTGTGTCGGCTGTTCAGACTGAAATCAACAAAGCGGCGAACCCCGCGAATATGGGTTTCTTCGAACGAATCGACGGAATGATTAAAGTTGACCTTCCATGCATTGTGGATGATGGTATCAACGGATTCAAGCAGTTCTGCATATTTAGCCTCGTCAAGACCGAATCGTGGCTCCCCGAAGGAAGCTTGGAGGAATTCCACTTTACCCTGCCAGTCATTGGCATCGAGGTGCAGATGTTTTTCTTCAAAGCTCTTCTTTTGTCGGAACTCGGAATCGGAGCGATTGAGGCAGTAGACCTTAGCGATGGATTTCCGGCCCAGCAGCGAATGGAGTAGATACGTTCCCAGTGAACCAGTTGAACCAGTCAGGATAACGGTCGAAGGCGAAGGCTGTTCATTCTGAGGGCGGGTCTCGTTGACAGGAAGGTCGGCTGTATACTTCTTCACCAAGCTCTCTATCTTCTCCTCTCGAGGAATTCCCACTTGGGCTTTTCCTTCCAGAATTCTCATAACCACCTGAGATAGTCGCTTGATAGTCGGATTGCCATAGATTATCTGAGGGTTGATAGCTCCAACTTTTACTTCAGGCAGACGAAGCTGGATACCCTTCTGTAGCATTCGGGAGACCTGAATTGTCATCAACGAGTCCATCCCTGCGCTGTAGAAGTCTTGGGTGTTCTCAATCTCATCCTTCTCCAGAACATGAGAGATAATCTGGCGGATAAGCCCCATGACGCTCTCATGGTCCAAGGTCTCCGGGAGGAAAGTGTCCAAGTCATCCTCTAGACCTGCAGCATAGAGCGCATCGATTTCCTTCTCATAGTCCCGAACAACGGCACGGCGCTGTGTCGTGCCCTTTGGGGTACTTTTGAATGGCTTGTCCTTTGAAGCAAACGTAATCTTGTTTTTCATGACCCGGCCGTGAGCAGCAATAGTCTGATTCGCTACCTGCACAACTGGCCAAATTTCTTCAATGAACAGTTTGGAATCCATCTCTGGTGCAGTGTGGTTGGGTTCCACGAGCAAGCCGGCTTGGAATCTGGACTGGCCAACCACAACCGCCTTTCCAACGAGCGGGTGTCCCTCGATGATCTTCTCCATCTCAACAGGGTTGAATTTCTCGCCATTGCTCAGGACAATCACATCGTCCTTTCTCCCGTAGAATTTCCACAACTTCGGGTTCGAGGGGTGTCGGGTGTAGATGTCGTTGGTTCGGTATGTGTCGATATCGGGGAAAGTGTGGAAAATACCCTGTAAATCACGAGCATTTGGCTGTCGTTGAATAACCATCTCGTACAGACCATCACCGACGTCTTGCATATCCACGCCAAACTTCTCGTTCCACTCAAAGTAGCTCCAGTCGGCCGGGTCTTCCGGTATGATCGTGGGGATCCAACCGATCTCGCTGGTTCCGATGACGGCCACGATACGAGTATACTGTCGGAGCCGATCCCCAGACTCGGGTGCTAGGGGTGCACCTCCAAAGTAGACGGCCTGGAGATCCTTGAGGCAAGCCAATGCCTCATCGGAATGGCTCATGTCTTCAAGAATTGAAGGTGGGTAGACTGCGGTTGTTGGGCGGGTAGTTTGCATGATTTCTATGAAGTATTGGACAGAAAGTGGCTTCTCAGGGCCAAATAGGGTTGATGCTCCGTGGAAGACTGAGGATATCAGACCCACTAGTCCCATCAGATGGAAGAAAGGTGTCGTGACCAGCAGGAGACTCTCTGGGCCGAGGTGGAAGAGTGAAGCCGGCTGGCGGTCCACAGGCCATGGAATCTTAGTGGCGCCGTCCATAACTGCGAAGAAGCCATTGGTAAGGAAGACTGGCTTTGGCATGCCTGTCGTCCCAGAGCTGTGAATGATGCACACTGTATTATTTTCTTCTTCGGCATAGGACTTTGTGTACGGGTATGAGTGATGTCCGCTTTCATCGTCGAGAATGGTTTTCATTGCTGGAATCTGGAAGACATCGATAGTCGGACTGAGCATTTGAATCTCCAAGGCTTGTGTCTGTCGCCTCTCGCTGTAGACGAACTTGGTGCAGTTCGTTGCTTTTAATAGATGGAGGTGGGCTTCATCCGAGTTCCTTGTGGAAGGAAGGAATGCCTATATAAAGACAGAATTAGCTATCGTTGGCCTTGGCAAGACACTGACAGTCTTCTTACCTGATAGCCGGTCTTCTGGCAGGCAAGTATGAAAACGAAATAACGTATATCATGGCTTCCCAGATATGCCAACGTCTCTCGAGACTGCGCCGGTCCAATGATACCTTCAATCCACCAAGCCATGAAGTTCACGGCTTGAGCCAGATCTTTCATGGAAAGGTCCCGGAAGCCATCAGAAATTTCTGGTCCTCGTGGGATGACTGCGAACCGCTTGGAAGGGTCAGTTTCCGCGATGTTATCGACGGTTGCTGTAAGAAGTCTTTTCCCTGATTGTGCCATGGTCATAATACTTTGAACACTCTCAAGACAAATGCAACTGGTAGAAAACAATAAGATATTGCGATCTGCTTGTCACAATTATCTGGTGAGAGGAGGATTGAATCCATTCTATATATACCTGAGACCCTATATCTTTCTACTGCATGTCGATCTTGTAGACTAAACTCCGCTCTTACTCCGCAAGCTCCTTTTTCTAAACGCCCCACAACTAGATCCATTGAATATATATATACAATTTTCTTGAGGGAAAACAGGTTCTGCAGCATATCGATCTTGTGGAACCAGTATGCTTTGTTAGCGTCGGGCGCAGATCTGTACTAAAGTCCGCTCTTACTCCGTGGCTGCACACACGGATCGTCTGACCCTTCTACATAGTACGTACGGCGTGCGATCGTTTGTCAAACCCCTGCTTCTACATAAATAATAGTCAATATGCAGACGCTGCTCCCCGAGCACGTATTTCACGCCGACCTCGCCTGTAGTACACGAGAACACCATAATTCTAACGGCGGTGCATGCCGATATTGACTCGGGCCATCCGACAAAAAGATGACTCGTTCCTATCCGACTTGCACGCTTTCGGCTTATTATTCAAGAGGCTCAGTGATAAATAGAAATCACTGACTGCCGTGGTAAATTCGATTCTTCCCCCGGTGGAAGAAGCTCCCCATCGTTCCGTGGAACAAGCAAGGCTTCTCAAAAATCCCGCACCGTCCAATTCGGACCTTGTCTCCAGCTCAAGTACTCATCAACCTGCTGGCACTGACAGCGCTGAGAGAACGGTTGACCTAATGACGAGACATACGCCTGAAGGGGTGCCTGTCTTCAAAACCTAAGAATGTCATAGTGGTTCTGCCATGTCAGTAGCATTGTCAATTGACAGTACATGCATCGGAGTAAGAGCGGAGTTTAGTGCAGTTGCCCGTTTGGGGCCCACAAGATCGATATGCAGCAGAAACAAACATCTGTCCTCACTAAGGAACATAGGCATGGTTGTGGGACGTATGGAGAAAGAAGCATGTGATGGGTCAGGGATGCGTGAGCGGTGCCTGCCTTCAAAATATCTAGACCCGGCACACTGAATGGGTATGAATACTACTACAACTACCCCAGGTGTGCTTTCTGTCGGAAGTGCATTTTACAAAATAAACACAGCCGCACTTGCCACGTGAGTGCGGCTTTAAAAAGGGGAAAAAAAAATTTACAACAGCCGGGATTCGCTGGTGGTGCATGCAACTACCGCACGGTTCATCCCAAGGCTGTTACAGACTAAAGCGGGATGCTCGAATCAAAAGGCTCAAAGGGGAAATCGGGAGTCGGTTATTCCTGACTAAACGAGGTCTATATGGAGAGGACCAGTTGGAACGAAGAGATGTATTGCCTAACGAACGTATGTGCGCATACGCAGCTGATTGAGTGCTTAACTGGTTATATGTGCGTACACGCCGGCCTATATAAGAATCTCCTGGCCTCGCTACCTCGGGCCAACTATATGTCAGTGCTGGAAAGTGAGATAATTGACCAGTGACAGAATGACACAGTAGTTACCGGTGAGACCCTTTGATGAATGAATTTTCGCTTCCGAAACTGTGTCAGCATAATCCGGAGGATTGGAGTCAACTCGCGACACATCTATTCTGCCATATTGAAGGGGTCGTCCGGAAGTCGATATATTGTACGAAGGCCGTATTCGGAATGATAAGGACTAGGGGATAAGTATCAATTTCAATTGACGAAGGGAGCATATTATTGCTTCTTGAATGTACTTGTATGTACGCTGCCTAGTGAGTGCTTGCTAAGTTCTATAACCCGGGAATGTGGACAGCATATCAACTTCGGCCTCCAGGCCGACTATCATATTTACTTTACACGTGCGATTTAACCTTGACATCAGCATAGCTGAAGATCATCCATCGCATGAATAGCCCCAAATCACCAAGACATGTCTATTTCCAAACCTGCCACCATTTGGGCTTCCCCTGTTTTCTCTTTTTCATTTTTGCGACTCCAGGTTTCACTACAGACTTAACCTCCTTGTCCTTTGACTTCCGTGCAACATCAGTCATTCGTCAGTTGAGCAACGGAACGTTGCTTCTCAAAAAAATAACAACAGGGCATCAATCCGTCGAGCCATAACTACCTGAGAAAAGATGAGTCTATCTACTGTTCCCATTTTCTCAACCATCTTGTCTATGATCTCCAACGGCCGTGAAAATTCTAGCGCTGCATGGAGCGCATCACAATCTCTCTCTCCAGGAACCCTCTTGAGGATCGGCCCCATTATCCAGAAGATAGTGGATCGGTGGGAGGACCTTGTCACCACCCACACGACAGGCTTCAGTCAAGAATGTCCGGATATGGAGGCTCGTGACGATAATTCACGTCGAGGTGTTGAGCGGTACGCTCTGGAGGCTGCTGAACTGTTGCAGCTCCTTGCGGATCCGACTCATTGACCGGGAGAGTATTTGCTGCCGCTGCCATTTGTTTAAGCTGCGCGGTCTAGCCCACCACGCCGTGATCGAGCATAGCTGCACTGCTTGCCAACCTCGGAGCAGCGGGCACAATGCGGTCGCTTACCATCGCATTTCAAGTGGCGCGAGGCGGCAGGGAAGACAAGCCAGAGATGAGCTTGTAGCTCGACCACTCTGCGATGTTGATGTCGAATCCATGAGGTTACGCTACAAAGATACGGGATAGAATAGCTTCGTGGTCCTTGATGTGAGATCTTTTGAGAAATGCGGGTATTCGGGTATCCGATGATGACCCACTGTGGCTAGTATGCATTTCCCTTCGTGTTATTATTATTATTATTATTTAATCAAGCTTATTGTCCATACCGAGCCCTAGAGCTATGACAGACCATTATCCGTGGACTTGAGGCCGATAGCTATTCTACAGTCTCTTGTCCCGATAAGTTCCTGAGGCACTAGCCCCCTTCTATAATCTTTCTGATCCTTTTCCTCGCCCCAAGCCGCCTGTATGCGCAGGGCTTTCGAGCAGAGTGCTCTCCTTGTGTTTCAGAGCAGGGTGGGTGTGGCCTGAGCTGAATCTCAGCTTAGGCTACCCTCCCTGCTACCCTTCTCCTGTTCTGATCGCCTCTAGTGCTTCCAGTCCCCATTCATCATCTCTTTGGGCCCTTTCCGCCATCCGTTGTGGGTGCGCCCGGGGTAGAGCTACACTGGTGCTGGCTAGGAATTGTAGCAGTGCCCTTGTAGCTTTGGGTTCTCCTAGAAGTCATCCTTGTGGATATTCTTCTGCCGTAGTGGGTCTCATAACTCCGTCTGTCTCCAGGTCTTTGTAAAGCCTGTTTCGTTGGTGTCGCCATTCCCGACATTCAAAGAGAAGATGATGTGTTGTTTCCCTTGATATACCACATCCCTCACAGGTTGCATCCTCCTGGGCCCGGATCTGATATAGATATGCTCCAATGGCGGCATGTCCTGACTTCAGTTGAAAATACCGGCTTGCTAGATGTTTTGGAGCTGCTGCAGCTGTAGGGTCTAGCTGCCAGTTCTTCTGTGGCCTGTATATTCGTTGTTGGGAACGCTGTCCGAGCTTCTTAGTGTGACGGCCTGGTCACGTTGGCTGGTTATCACGTGAGGTGTGGTTGTTTGCTTTGTTGCTTTGTTGATAAATATGGCATTACCTCCTTTCTTCCTTCCTCATGTCAATTATTCTCGTCGATAGCTACCTAGGTAGAACATATGAGTTGATGTTCCATTAACCTGGCCGAGCTCCGTGACACCTCTGCATTGAAGGGCACATAGTGGCCATCTACTTCCACTCATGCTCATTGAATCTGATCTTTCAGTTCCCGGCCCTGTTTATGAGTAAGTAGGACTGCTTCTGTTTTCCCTGCATCAAACTGGACCACATTATCATGTCCCCACTCAATAGCCACCTTGACTGCTTTTTGCAGTTTGTCACAGACCTCTTTGACAGAGTGTCCTGAGGCAAGCAGAGCTATATCATCTGCAAAAGAAAGAGACTGGATACCATTCACTCTCCTCTCAATTGTATTAAATACACCGCTGAGGTAGATAATGAAGAGAATTGGTGAGACTGGTGAGCCCTGTGGCACCCTGGAGTTAATTGGGTGTGCCGGGCACTGTGTGTTGTAATCTGTAGCTGAACCCATCTGTCGGTCAAGAAGGACTGCACCTATCGGATCAGATCCCCATCCAGGTTGAATTTGATCAGTTGAGTTATCAGTTAGCTTGGGTTCACATGGTCAAATGCTCCTTTCAATCAAGAAATAGTGCTCCCACAAGTTGCTGGAGTTTCCAGGCTTCATGGGTATTCTGTATCAGACATGCCACTGCGTCAATTGCACTCCGTTGTTTGCGACTTCCCATCTGTCCTGGGTGTAGTACCCCCATAGTCTCACAATGGTGAGCAATTGCATCTGCTGCTATCTTCTCGACCACCTTCCCTAAGCAGTTTCGTAAGCTAATCACCCGGTAGGCCTTCACAGCTGTGTAGTCCAACTTGTTGGGTTTCCTTAACAGGATGCCTTTTGTCACCTTCCACACTGGTGGATGTATACCCAGCCGGAAGCACTGTCAGGTTAGAGTAATGATTCTGGGGCTGTCCCACTCCCATAAGAGCCGGAGAGCCCGAAAGTTCAGCCGATCAATCCCTGGAGTTTTCTGAACTGCCTGGTGAAACAGCGCTTGTCTAACTAACTCCTCATCTACCTGGCTGTGCCAGGGCCCTTGGGGGATTTTAACTTCCCGGTTATCTCCTGGTGCCTGGGGAAAGGCTGTCTCCCGAATCAGGGTCTCCTTTTCATCAATGGAGCTGGCAAGTTGTCCCTGAGGTCCATGCAGTGTTGGGGTAGTTGTAGCTGTTCTGGGCTTTGTGTATCTTAGAGCCTGCCAGCACCTTGCAGTGTCCCCAGGGCCTGGGTGGGCTGTTGCTCCTCCCAGGAAGGTTTCCCAACAGGTACGCTTTGCTTGTCGGATAGCTCAATAGTAACTATTCTGGACCTCCCTCAGCTCCGCCGCAGAGATTCCTTGTTCTTGCCATGCTTGCCTTGCATGACTGTAGGTCCTGCAGGCCTCTTTGATCTCTGTTCCCCACCAGCGTTTTG
>JBDODA010000194.1:0-12334 GCA_039880815.1 Aspergillus intermedius | reverse complement strand
TAACTATATTTTTGTAAGGTATTGAAAAGCCTCAGCCCACCTTTGTGTGTTAGGGTGGCCTCATATCACGTGACCTGTTAGAGGGTGGGCTGAGGTCTACGGTCGGGTGGCCTCAACTGTATTCACCTGATGGAGCTACAGTGTACAATCTCCGAGATCACGTGATTCCATCGCGCCCTTCATCACGATACAGCGCAAATCAAAAACGAAAGGTTCAAACGGAACTTGAATGTTCTTATTTCTATTATCTTATATCAATAGACTTACTGATATTTTGTTCAGAGAGGAGAAAGTGAGACAATATTTGGCCGGCGCGGATAGGAGAGTAATGATAGATGACAAAATGAAGAGGGTATAGTACAGTGACGTGCCACATAACAACAAGCTGTGGCATAAGATGAATTAAACAGTCTTCGTCAACATTTGAGATATACAAGAAGCAAGTATTCACATGATTCGAGTTCGTCGTGCGTCGCTGAGGGGAGATCGAGGTACTATAGATTGATTATGAGATGGATGGGAGATTATCTGCTTGGTCATAACTTCGTGGTCGATTCGGGGGAGCTGGTCATATAGGCACTCATGCGAGCCAGTCGGACATATTTCCAAACGGTTGGCTATCCTGCGTTCTTTGCAGGTCCATCTGGAAGTCACGCATGACTTGATCCCATTCTTTCCAATTGAGTTGCGAATCCGACGGTACTTGTCGGTCTTCCATCGGTACCATTGGAGCGTTTGGGATGCCACCTGATGTGTCTGTCCCGATAGCTGGTGACTGGGTCGTATGGTCAACGGCCAAAAAGTCCGTTTCCGGAAAAAGATCGTTGATGACACCCATATCCCCCTTAGAGATATCGATATCACCAAGACCCATGGCCGGCTGTTGATTATACGACATCTGCGACGGAGTGGACATGGAATCCTGTGTGCCGAGAGGAGCTTCAATACGAGGCATGAATTGAGGAAGGCAAAGATTAGCACATCCTTGTCCCGATTGTGCTGGTGAGAATGTAGGGTCAGTTATCGCTGGGCAAGCCGTTGGCTCAGTTTGCATCTCTTCCCGTTGTTTGGCCCGAACAGCAGCAGCTCGTTTCATCAACTTTGCTATGGGCCGCCACATCATGCCCTTCTTTTGCTTAGCATGCTGCTCTAACCTTCCATACACAGAATGCACTGCCAGCCACGCCCGATCTGTAATCGGACAAAGAGGCCGGACACAAAGCTCAGATAGAATCAAAGCTATAGCATGCCAATGCTTGTACGTGGTGAATAGCCAGCCCCATTTGGACGTGTGCTCGTTGTTTTCCAGTAAGCGAGCAAATTCAATCACTTCGATTGAAGTAAAAAAGAGATTCTCTCGAGATGCACTGGATAATTTGGCCCCACGATCACCCCGGGTCATTGGATGATGAATGATAAGCCAAGTCTTTGCCAAGATTAAGCGAGCAACAGTAGCGCAGACCCAATAGATTGGAATATTCATATCACAATGTCTTAGATATCGCTCTTCCATGCGGTGGTTCACCGCTTGAAGCATGTTTCCACACGTATCAGGGGACGGTTGCGTATGTCCGGGGCGGTATCGACCACCCGGACAATTATAGCTTACCCGACGAAGGACGGTGGTGATCTCAAAACGAACCAAAGAGAAGGTCATTTCTGAACAGCCCTCCCGCTCGACAGGGGGTTCCTGCATATCAGGTGCTATATCATCGTCATTGACATTCAGTGGGAGTCGAGTGTCGTATAGCTTCTCGTGAATTTGCGCATCAGTTCCGTGGTCTTCAGAAGTACAGATATCCAACAAGCAGATGTGCCACCACAACCGTCGACGTATCTCTGTCTCGAAAGGTTTCAGGCCGAAATTTGTGCCATCCCGGTGCAATCCAAGTCCTTGGGCGAGTCGCAGAACAACCGAAGTCATGGCCCAGGCAAACTTCGTATCGTCCTCTCGACGCACACCGATAAGGAAAAGCACAGCTGCTTGGAGAAGCATCAAGTTTTGAGTATTCAGCAGATTCGCTTTGGATAATGCCTGTTCAACGGCGAACCGATAGCGGCTAACCACTACTTCACGACTTTCACCCAATTTCGATTGGCATTGTTCCTGTGACAAACTGACGACGGCGACGAAATATATCGTGAATACCAATGCCTCGGAGTTTTTATCCAGGAGATCAGGATTCTGCGCGAGGCCATTGAAGAGAGTACTTAATGTAGGTCTGTGAAGAAGAGATATCACCGGTGCCACATTTTCCAGGTAGACATTCCAAAGGAAGGTAACCTGCTCTGGGGGTGGATGGTAGCCCCGCAGGGAATGAGATAGCGAGTAGAAGCCAAATAAGAATCCGTCATGACCAGTCGAGCCTGTAGATGACTCTGGAGAAGGATAATCTTCGTCTTCCGACGATGAAGGATCAAGAATGTCCTGCAACTCCTCAATTTCGTCACCCATAGTTGCCCAAAACCGATTGCTAACATATCGACTCCGCCCTTCATCAATGACCAGCCGCCCAAATTCATTTTCCAAATTTTGCGGTGCTAACTTTGTGGGGTCTTGATCAACCATAAACGGACACGCTTGGTGTTCTTCTCCCACTACTTGTCCTTTCCCTTTCTCACTTGGCTGTGGTTGCTCGTTGGCTGCATTCACGACGCTTTCAACGGGAGACCGTGACGCAAGTGACACATTGTCGGTCTTCTTATCCTTAATCTGCTCTATCATTCCCTCCAGACGCCTGAGCCGCGATAACAATTCCGGATCTTGTTGCCGTCTTTGTTTGCGGGGAGCTCTCCCGGGAGCAGGGAAGACGCATTCGATCCCCGCCTTCATGCAATTCGAGCATGGCGACCTTTTGCTGCAGCGTACTTTTCTCCGGCGACATGTAGCACAGCTATGCGAGTTCAAGTGTTCGTGCGATGATTGTGAAACCGTGCTGGGGTTGGAGGCAACATTGTAGCTACCAGACAAGCTTCTGGGATGCAGTGGACCCGCGTTGATGGAAGTTTGCGACAAAGGATTCAGAGTTGCGGATTCAGGTGGCTGGAATGACATGGTTGTGGATTAACTCCCTTCAAGTACATACTTCACGAAATTCCTTGATAAAGGAGCATTTGGAGACAATCGATAAATACGAGGCCGTTAAAAGAAGAATTCTTATCAGATGCAAATCGTAGGTGCCGTCATCGAGTCATAACGGGGCAATGGGGCGGTGAGCTGTGATTGGCTGGACTTAAAGGTGACGACTGATTGTGTTCTTTCTGGACCCTGAATAGTCTTGGCGTTAATGGACGGATTCCCGGCTAGAAAGGGTAACTACCCGAACAATCATATTCACTCTTGGTTACGTGGTGCAAAGTGAATATATATTACTTGCTATGATCCAGTACATTTGAAAAAACAGTTATGCAATGTGTTGATGTTGCTATAAATAACATAAATAACGCTCTAGGGCTGACGTATATATCACCGCTTCAGATGAGCCTCCAACAACACTGCCTGCTGTGGTAATGCTGCAGACTCAATTTTGACTCCATCAGGCCTCCAAACATTGGCAAGATCAAATCCAGCCTCGTTCAACAATGCCTCGAAATGCGCCTGCGTCCGCTCCAACGCTGCATATGAAGTCATCATCGCTATATCCGCCACGACAGAAGACAAGGACCGGTTTGTCTCCGGCACCAGAACCTCGTTGATGAGCAATATTGAATCTGGAGCCATAGCCTCACGGACTCGAGCCAGGATCCGAAGAGCTTGCTTGTCAGGCCAGTCGTGCAGGACTGTGCGCATGTAGTACGCCTTGGCCTCTTTGACGGTTTGCTCGTCGAAGAAATTGTATCCTTGTACTACGACCGATGGCGTCGTGTCTTGAATTCTTTCAACAACCACAGGCAAGTCTTGTAGTACCAATTTCCCAAGTAAATGAGGAAATTTGTCTTTAAAGGCGAAAATATCCTCGCCCTTACCACCGCCGATATCGACCAACAAAGGAGCCGTGGGACCTTCAACACGCAGTTTCTCCTCGACTGGAAAGAAGCTAAACCAGCTCTGGCCTTTTCTCCGGAAGGATGCAGTCATGGTGGTATTGAACGCTTGCTGGTAGTATGGCTCTGACGACAGAAAGTCGAAATAGTGTGATTGAGCTCCCGTGGCAAACTGAAATGGACCATTGTCTGCATCGTCTGGACTCTGCCATCCTTTTTGTGCAAAGTATTCGGGAAGCTTTGAGAGAATGGTAAGGAAGTGGGTTCTATGCCCAGTCAGTTGCGGAAGTTATTTTTGCGTGCCTGGAGGAAGTACGTACCCATGAATCACAACTGCGGCAAGAGGCGAGCTCGAGACAAACGCTGCTGTCGATGGAGTTGATGTGAAAGTGTCTTTGGAGATCTCTCGAACAAATCCGCTAGCGGCCAAGAATCTCAGGATACGTACTATTGAGCAAGTCAGCAAATCATTCTCTAGCCTTATCAAATGCCGACAACTGCATACCCAGAAGCAACTGTTCTGCGCCCGTTTCATCAGTAAGTTGTTGAACACTGACATCCCCATTCGTGCTCTCATTTGAGAGCTTGACCATAGCATCGAATAGCTTCAAATCAACCCCCAACCGAAGCACAATCGCTTGAGGACTCTATATGTTGTTAATATGCAGTTACCGTATAATAGAGCCCAGCACACATACGGAGTAATATAACCGGGTGACAATATCCAAAGGCGTTTCATATGCGGTCCGTAATCTCTCACAGGCCTGAAGCAGTTCATTGCGTTCGCTGTCGTCCGCATTGTTGGAATTGGCATTGACAGCTGCCGAGTTGATTGACTGAATAAGTCCAGAGAGACTCATTATTTCGGATAGTATGCTTCTGGACAGTGATGATCGGACGTCAAGTATATCCGTAGCTGAAATCAAAGGAAGCAGTGAAATGCCTCTTTTATAGTATCGATGGATTCCCCAAATCCCCGTAATACACCGAATAGTCAGTCTCTATACATGTTGGCTTATGTCCGAACTTCGGTTTGTCGCTGATGAATAGACCGAGGTTTTTCTGCTTATCTCCGTAGTTCGGGTTATTCAATACCAAGACTCTAATTGATTTCTATGATCTAAAACATTGGATGGAGCAGCAATTCCTGCTCGCACGAGTTAAGATGACCTTCGTGAAATACGAACACTATGTGTTCCCAATTTGTACATCTTGATAGTCCGTGAGTCAAATTGTGACGAGAAAAGGAAGCATGCAAAAATGCATTACGTATCACAGTTTATGTACATTAATAAATCATCACTAATAGTGACGCATATTGAACAATAAGAAATAGATATCTAGTCTAGATACCAGTCTTGATAATATCCGCTGCACGCTCAGCAACTGCATAGATGGTACTCTGCAAATGTCCGCAGACCTGGAAAGGAAGAACAGAAGCATCAACGACGCGAACATTAGAGGTACCATAGACCTTGAGAGACGTGTCGACGACCCCTCCAATTTCCTTTGGCATCATGGCCGCGGTCGAGATGGGGTGGAAGTTTGAGCGGTCTATAATCAAGGTTAGCTTCATGACTCCGCAAACAGAAAATGGATTGCACATACAGCTTAATTTAAGGAAGTCTGACCAGGCCGCATCAGCAGCATCAGCAGCAACAGTGGACAATCCAGGGCTGATCTCATCTCCAACCTGGTCCGCGAACGGCTTGGTGCTGTACAGCTCACGGATGAAACGAGACACCTGGACCTGAGACTCAAAGTCAAAGTCCAGCATGAAGTATTTGGGGTCAATAGTAGCAGCAGCGGTGGGATCCGCAGAGGAGATGTGGATGTTACCGCGAGAGAAAGGAATCAAGGACCAGTACTCCGTGTCGAAGATGTCGCCAGAGGGTTCGATCAGGACTTCGGCCACGGGGATCTTGGACTTGAAGATCAAGCTCCACTGAATTTTGAAGAAGCGCTCGAGATCGCTGGCTTTGGTGACGTTGCCATTGGCCGAGGCGACCTTGGCGGCGTAGCTGGCAGCTGCTTGTACAGACGAGCGCCAATTTGGGAGGAGGTGTTGGGGAACAGCTGCGAGATAGTTGGGTACGAGATGAAGTCAGGGAGCTGAGTGTGGTTCTTGTTGGAGTTGTATTCAATGGCGTTGTTCATTTGATCCTGGAGGTTTTCGCCCACGGTGGGGAGATTGACCTTGGTCTGGATGCCATACTTGGAAAGAATACTGTCTTCTTATGAGCTTTAGAACTATTGTTTGCGATTTGAGAACTCACGCTTTGTTTCCAATACCGGAAAGCTCGAGCAAAACAGGCGATTTCAATGATCCTGCGGAGAGAATGACCTCCCTGTTTGCACGAACGACCTTCGTGGTGCCGTTTGCCAGTGTCACCTCGACGCCATCAGCAGTGACATCCTCACCATCTTTCCATGTCAAGCGATTAGCGTGCGTGTGGAGCAGGACATGCAAGTTCTTCCGAGACTGATAGGGGTAGTAGTAGGCGCGTGCAGCATCCTCACGGATGTTCAACTTCGAGTCCACAGTCATCGGGTAGAGACTGAATCCAAACATGTCGCCTCCATTGAGATCCTGGTTGTAGGGAACCGGGACATCCAAGCTCTGGTACGTCTTGTTCAAGGTCTGTGCGAGACCGTCGTTCTCTTCCACAGGTGGCCAGCCAACCTTCAACGGGCCCTCGTATCCATGGGCAGCAGGATCGTAGGTGACGCCAGAGCCTTGCAGGAAGGAGTAATCGCTAGGAACCTGGAAGCCCTCACCCTTTTTGAAGTAAGGGAACAAGGTCTCCCAATTCCAGCCCTCGTTCCCAATAGCCTCCCAGGCATCAATCTGTGCATCCTGTGCGCGAGCGTAAACCATGCCGTTGATAGTACTGGTTCCGCCAAGGGCCTTTCCAGCTCGCAGTGTCTGTGGCGATCCTCCACCATACTCCTGATCCACCGTTTGGTATGCCCAGTCAATATTGGTGCCAAAGGCCTTGCCATACCCTGTTGTGTCGGTTACATTGGTGTTGTTGTATGCGGATCCTCCAGCTTCGATGACTAGCACGGAAGTGTTCTGACGTTCAGAGAGACGGTTGGCAACGACCAGGCCGGCTGTACCTCCTCCAACAACGACGTAGTCGTAGCTTGACTGGGTGTTTTGTGCAGCGCGTGCTGGAATGGCAGTTGCAAAGGGAAGAAGTGCGAGACTAGCGAAACTACGCATCTTGCAAGACGAGGGCGAGAAAGAAGAAAGAGATTGCTGGAAGTAGTAAATGGTAGGCTCTGAAGCAGGAAGCCTCAGGGCTTATATACTCAGTGCCGATTGCTGACGGAGCACTGGCTCGTCAATCCAACCGATGTAAGCACGGGCCAGCACGGAAACCATGGTAGACACTCGGCATGCCGATTCAAGAGACGTATCCGACCCGAAGAGAAAATTATCGGCCAACAGCCATTGAGCTCTAAGCCTCCGCGGCATCAAAATATGGATCCGATGTCGGAAATTTCAGAGATAGCCAATCGCCCCAATCTATGTGGTACGTGCCTTAGATTGCTCTGTGGATCCGATGGGATGACAGACCTTGACAAATGCACTCTGGCTCTGCGGAAATCTTCCATATTGCCATGGCCAGATGCTTATATCAGGATTTATAAGAACCGTTACACCCCACGCTAACTCATTAGGGACTAGGGCCACTTATGATAGGAATGTGGACCGATTCTGGAAAAGCCTCGGGAAAAGTGTGAGTCTGTCAGCAACCGATTTGAAACGGTTCCGAAAATGGAAATGACTTCTACGGAGCATGTCCAAATTCGGATTAGAGTCGAGGCATTGGCTGTAACAAGTAAATAGTTGAGAAAGCGTCCAAGTACTTCGCGCACCGGATGCAGGATCCCAGGACGCACCGCCACATGCTTGTGGGAGACCGGACCGATATACAGGTTTAGCTAGTGGAAGTAAATATCTAGCCATAGATACACTTTGTCCGCAAAGCATTCAGTCCCCGAGTAGCGATAATCTCGACGACCTCGTCCAGATCTCTAGAGAAGATCCCCACAACCGTATCACTAATAGGATACCAGAAATAGAACTAGTCTCCTTGGCTTGAGTGTAGAGCTTGCAGCGGACCTGATCCCAAGCATACGAAGGGAGGGATACGATGATGGAGTATAACAAAGCCTAACTCTCGAGGAGCAGTGAATGTAAAAGAGTAGCGGTACGCGGTCTTGACGATGCCCGACACAATATTGCCCAGAAACGGCTTAATGCGGATCGCTATATAATAGTGGGAGTTGTAGGAGCAGAGCAAGACTGATATACTGGCTTAGCTGACAGGGGCAGGATATAAAATAAATTATCCGAGACCGCGGTCAGGACATAGACAGTAGGAAGACTTCGTAGACTCATGAATAATACTCAAGCTGGTATGTACTACTATGTGATGCCGAAACGCAACGCCCTTGTGGCGGTAATGAATAGCCAACTATATTGAATGTTGCGGATTTGACAGGAAACCCGAAGGTGCGCCCAAGTGGACATGGTTGTGGGCATTGAGTGTGCAAAAGCCAGTTCATGATATTTGGAGAGAAAAGAAACCACACTACCAGGACATATTACAAGTAACTGCTTGAGCCGTGGTAATATCTCATTAATCCCAAGCCATCCTCTTTCCACGGATTCCACTTCCAGGCAACGGAACAATTATTATCAACAATAGAAACCCGGATATTCTCCCACAATGTCACTCAGTGCCATTCGACTTCAGACAAAGCTCGACAATGAATTGCAGTCTTAGGAGACAAGGATTCCCATAGGCCTGTTATGCGGTAATTATTTGATTCCATGAAGCAGTTGAACGAACAGCTGACTTGTTCTTAGTGCCCCTGTCTCTCGAATATCACTATACAAATCTTGCCATGTATGAGCTAGCAGCTGGCGAAAGCTATCGAGATCCGGATGCAATCAAACAGCAATATTATACACTCCCAATGGCCGACGCCCAGCCCCACTCCACCCCGATTGGCACAATCCGTCTGGAAATCATAATCCAGTGGATGATCGTAACACACAAACTCCTTGATTGCTTCCTCAGCTGCAGTACCGATACAATGACAGGTCCCAAGTCTAATCTACACGCGAGTTGGCACAGCAGTACTGTCTCTTTTAGGAGTCCATGCCTCCGTAGTATCCGGAGACTTTGGGGTATTCTTTGAACCCCAGGATGTCAAGGTCGATGTGTACCTAGATTCAATGGCAGAGGCTAACAGAGGTGAGCGACAGTCGGACGTATATAATACCCAGTTGCTGGTATCATGTTATAGCCGTCAGAGGCCGAGAATGGTACGATCGATTCCAGAAGGGGCGAGTTCAACAGGACGCAGAATCATGACCCAGTGAAGATAGGTCTTGTGCACATAGATCAGAGCTTTATTTGATGAGCTCGTACTGCATCTGACCAGTCCGTCGTCGTTGAAATATACGTATGTGGGTATCTCACAAGAGCTACATTAGGATAGGGCACAAAGAGCTATTTGAGGTTACCCATGTCTAAATTTGCATGTGATGTCACACTCAATACCAGACTTTGAATGCATTTCAGTGCTTCAATGTCAATGCGATCCACATCTCGTCAGTGGATGCTCGGGATTAGACCCTATTCCGGAGGGGATTCGCACCCCTCATGTTGATTGCACGTAGCTATAAATGCCGACCTTTACTTCTCTCCAGCAAATGCTTAGCTGCTGAGAGATTAAGTAATCTGCCTATTCGATTCTCTGAACGTCTTTGGGATTGCTGCCATTGGGTTGCGCCGCTACACTCCAACCATGTCCATCTCCGCCTTTGACTCGCGAATCTTCCGCAATCTGTTCGACACAGAGGAGGCCCGTCGCATCTTCACCGATGAAGCATACGCTCAGTATCTCATTCAGACCGAAGCGGCGTTGGCTCGTGCCGAGTCCATGGTCGGAGTGATCCCTCGCGACGCCGGAGCTGCCATCACGGTAGCCCTTGATACGGTCAAGTTAGAGTATAGTCAGAGACATCCCAGAATCACTTGGACGATACTGATGCGATGTGCTTAGCTTCGAGAGATTATCACAAGAGACCGAGATTGTTGGATACCCCGTTCTTCCGCTAGTCATGCAGTTGGTGGAGCACACCCCTGAAGCAATGGGGAAATACATCCATTGGGGTGCAACCACCCAGGACATCATGGATGTGGCTTCGGTGTTGCAAATGAAAGAAGGATTGAAGTTGGTCGAGAGAGAGTTGGACAAACTCATTGAGATTCTGACTTCCTTGTTGGAAAAGCATCGGAACACGTTAGTGGAGACTTCCTCCATATATAAGAATGTCAGCTGCTAACCCTCATGCCCTTCGATTGTAGCCCAATGGCTAGTCGAACCCACCTTCAGCACGCATTGCCCTGTACCTTCGGATACAAATGTGCCGTCTATCTTTCTAGTATTTTACGACACAGGGATCGACTACAACAGCTGCGAGAACGATGTCTCTTAGTCCAATTTGGAGGCGCCGCGGGAACGCTGGCCTCTTTGGAAACTGACGATAGTGGACTACGCGTCCGAGCACAATTAGCCAAGGAATTAGGTCTAGAAGACCCCATGATTACATGGCACGTGGCTCGCGATAATATCGGGGAGATCCTTGGGTATCTGGCCCTGATTGGAGGAACACTGGGGAAGATCGCCCTGGACTCCATCATCATGTCTTCGAACGAGATGGACGAGGTCTCGGAGCCGTTTGTGCCCCATCGTGGAGCATCTTCTACTATGCCGCAGAAGCGGAATCCGATTTCAAGTGAGGTCATCTTGGCTGCATCCAAGTTGCTGCGATCGTATGCCTCTTTGGGGTTGGATGCTATGGTGTACGAGCGCGCGTCGGGTCCCTGGCATCTGGAATGGGCCGCCATTCCCGAGGCGTTTACCGTGGCATTTGGTGCGCTGTACCAGACCAACTTTGCTCTCGGAGGACTGATGGTTAAAGAAGCCTCGATGATGAAGAATCTCCTTTGTACTAGAGGATTGATTGTTGGAGAAGCGGTAATGATGAGCCTAGGCGAGCACATCTGTCGACAACACGCCCACGACGTAGTCTATAATGCATGCAAGACGGCTATAGAAGAAGACCGGGCATTATTGGATGTTCTCAAGGAGGAATCCAATGTAGTGGAACAGTTGGGCGAAGACAAATTGGCCCATTTGTGCAATCCGTTGAATTATCTTGGGAGTTGTCAGTTGATGGTCGATATAAGTTAGTGGTCAATAAGGCCAAAGGGAATAGTGTATAATTTATATTCAGACAGATAAATAAAGCTTGCATCTGCCATTGCTCAATGTTTGCATATAGAGAATACCTCCATTTCCCAGTCCTTCAAGGAACCTATTCTCGGCTATTTGGGCCATCCCAAGCTGAAGTTGCTTGTACGTTTTCCTGATGACACATGGTCTCGTGCATATCGCCCTATTTAACTCAGTTGAGCAGACTCGAGCAGGCTGGGATAGCAGCCCGGCCAGGAATAGAACACTATTCCGTCTCCCGATAAAATCAAACCCACAAGAAATGTCAACCCTGGGTCTTGGGCCCCGTGCATAATTTTCCGAGAGACGGTCTATAAATTCTGATCCAGGGAAGCAGGCAAAAGCTGTGCTCTTACAGGTCTCGGTTTATCTCCTGTTTGACTGCGCATAATCACAATGGCCTCCTTTCTCGGCCTTCGAGGAACCTACTTGATACTCGCCCAGCTCATCCTGGTAGTGTGCCTTGCCTTTCTCCTATTAGGCCACAATCATTGATTCCATGTCCCTGTCGATCAGAAAGGTCCATATCACCGCCTCAGTATTTAGGGTGTCTGTTTCAGTGGAGAGAAAGTATCACTATTGATTGTTGATTGCGTCCTTAATGTATTGAAGGAGCATTGCAGGACTGGAAGTCTCTCTTTTTTTTTTTTCGGTTTATTATACTGCGCCTTCATACGTGCCGAGGAAAATCCTTTGAGGTACTGTATACCTCCGATTCTGCTTTGTGCCGTTTTTATATCCAGAGATAGAAAAAAAATGCTTCCTCCTGTCCCTCTGCATCCTCTGTGAAGGCCCTGGGAAAGATAGCAGTGAAGAAAAGCGCTCATACTTGGAGAAATGATTAGGATCACATGAGACGGTCTAGGTAACGGCAACAGCCAATATATCTTTCCTGCTCCATCAACAAACAAGCGACAACGAAAAATCGCGACCATCGGCTCGCGATTTCTCCTGACGACGATTGAGCACAATACTGCTACCACCAACTATATGTCCGACACCAATATGGGGGAAGCTCAGGGTGCCC
>JBDODA010000193.1:0-12423 GCA_039880815.1 Aspergillus intermedius | reverse complement strand
ATTACTATGGTCAGAGAATCAAGGATATGGCACCGAACAACATCTATACTCTTGATAAAAGAGAATTCCTGTCTATCTACACCAGCATCCATGGCTGTGCATTCTCAAAAACCAATATAATGAGTGGATTTGCAGCTGCTGGTCTTATTCCATTCAAACCAGAGAGGGTGCTTGCAAAACTCCGTATCAAGGCAGAGACACCAACACCACCATCTGTAATGGGCCGAAGCCTTGCTATCTAATATATAGATATGTACAAAAGAACTCGTTGGAGAAAGGAAGAATCGTTAGTATGGCGAGCGATGAATTTCGGGCGTGTCCTCGTGATCAGGTGACCAGAAGTCACCTGACTTCGAAGTGGTTCTGTGAATAGCCCTCAATCGAGAATCATTCATGATTCGAGGTGCCTTTCGGGCCTAGCCCGTTACACCATCTTCTTCAAGCAGCAATCAATCCTTCTATTTAGGAAGGACACCAGCCAATCTTTATCAGTTAAATCAGCAGAAAAAGCAGATTCAAGATCTTCAAAACCAGTCTCTATCTTCAGTTGTTGCCGAGCAGATGCTGGAAAAGTTCATGAAGAGCACAGAAGTTGCAATGCAGGATGCTGTTTTATTAAAGCAAGAACTCAACCAGCTTCGCACATCAAATAAGCATCAGGAAGAGAAGAAGAACATGACACGAGCTTTTATTCAAGATGAAGGGAGCTTAACTGGTGCTGAAGGACTGCAAAAACTGAGGGAAAGAGAGATCCTGCAAGATTCATCATCAAGGCCACGGCGGCCTGCACGGTGCAGTAATTGTAATCAGGAAGGTCATAATAGATTAAAATGCGCCCTTAGATAGCAATGTGTTCAATGATTTGGTATGCTTTAATATGGGATGCTTTAAATCGAAGTATCAAGTATGGAGTTGCTCGCCGCCGCCGAGCGGGCAGCTCGGTGCCATGGGCAGCTCGGTGTCCGATTACGTTAGTCCGGATAGATTTGTAACAATGTTGGAGGAGAAATTCGAAATATCGGAGACTTTTTGAGCCTCTGAAATTCTACCCCTCACGGCAACATTACGCAACCTCCACCAGGGCAAAGTGACGTCAACGATTCCATACAATATAGAATTTCACCTGGGGTAAAAATTAGTACTTATAGCGAGGTTAACTTACTAACTTCATACATTGGAACTTCCAAATCAATTTTTGCGATATCACGAAAAATGTCTAACCAAACCGTCATCCGACTCACTTCCCAGGGCTCCTGGGAGAACCTTGCCCAATTCGAAGAGCCCATTCCTACAGCTGGCAAGCATGAAGTACTCATTGCGGTCAAAAGCGTGGCACTGAACTTCCGCGACATTGCCATCGCAACTGGTAAATATCCGTTCCCTGTCAAGAAGAACGTTGTCCCTGGTTCGGATGCCGCCGGCGACGTTGTTGAGACAGGCGAGGGAGTCTCTGGGTTCAAGCTTGGTGATAAGGTCATTGTTGCTTTTGACCCCACTACATTGTACGGTCCGATCAAGAACTGGAGCAACGGCTTAGGTGGCCCCGTGGACGGTGTTCTGCAGGAATATATCTCAGTTCCTGCCCAGGCCGTCGTGAAGATTCCTGAAAGTTCAACCCTCAGCTATGCTCAGTGGGCCAGTGTTGTTTGCACGGGTACCACTGCCTGGAACTCGTTGTATGGAAACAACCCTTTGAAGCCAGGACAGACCGTTCTATTCCAGGGTGGGTCTACAATTCCTCGCATTCATTCTTAACAGAACAAAAGCTAACTTCATTTTCCAGGCACGGGTGGTGTGTCTATCACCGGTCTTATGTTGGCGAAGGCCGCCGGTGCTAAGACAATCATCACATCTTCTTCCGATGAGAAGCTACAGCATGTGAAGGCCCAGTACGATGTTGACTACACTATCAACTACAGGAAGACCCCAGACTGGGCTGCCGAGGCTCAAAAGATCACTGGTGGACAGGGCGTCGACTTCATCTTAGAAAATGGTGGTTCGGGAACTATTAAGCAATCCCTTGACGCCATTGCTTATGGTGGTGTGATTTCGGTGATCGGATTCCTCTCTACTGCGAAGCAAGAGGAGATGCCTGACGTCGCTGGTCTTGCTTTAGCCAAGGGAGCTGTCGTTCGTGGTATTATGGTTGGCTCCAAGCAGCAAATGGAGGATGTGACCCGGTTCATTGGTACACACAATCTTTCTGTGGCAGTCGAGAAGACTTTCAAGTTTGGTCGTGATCAGGTGGTTGAGGCACTGAACTATCTTGCCGGTGGCCAGCACATCGGCAAGGTCTGCATCGAATTGTAAATATGCATCATTGGCATATTGTGTATCTAAATAAAAAGCCTAGACTGCGACATATCCTCATCCGCGGATACCACTTTGGTATCCACATCCAAATCCGCGCGGATAGGATGTGGATATCCGCATGGTATCCGCATTTGCACAATTCTATCCCACAGGGAGCTGTCACAACCTGGCTTCTCTCGTATCGTACCTAGGGTTCTAGTTAGTTGTATTTCGAGACAGGACACTTACCCTAAGTGTCTTCTAAGTAATCGCATGCTCAATGCCCCTCCGGGTCCGGTTCAGTAAGTCGTATGTGTCGATGGGTATATCGCCCCCTCCAGGCTCCGTAAGATATAATCAACAAGTAGAATCGATAAAGGTAACGAATAGAGAAACAAGGCCAACCGAGTACGTATACTGGGTTGTTGGTTAAGTGCGGACGAGTCAGAAGCTAGAAGGTAACCAATGCTGATTGACTTGAATTGATCGCGAAGAACCAAGCTAAGTACATGAATGAGTGTCCTTATATATCCTTCTCCTGTATACCATTCTAGACTACCATCCTGATGGTAGTTGTCATGGTAGTCGTATACCATCTACCAATGCCAAGAGATGGTATATGGTAGTCAATCACGTGATGTGTTAGTTAACTATTGAAGCGGGGTCTCTCGAATCGTAGCTCAAAAGGGAAATCGGGAGTCGATTATTCCGGACTAAACGAGGTCTATATGGAGAGAACTAGGCGAAGGTAGAGATGTATTGTCTATCAAACGTAGGTGCGTATACGTAGCTGATTGAGTGCTTAATCTACAATATGTGCGCGCACGTCGACCATAAGAATCTCCTGGCCTCGCTACTCGGGCTAACCATTTGTCCGATCGATTCTTATCCCATCACGTGGACAGGTCACGTGCACAGGTCACGGGTTGGCCCCGTGACAGGTAATTTTTAGGCTCTTTTGCTCTCGAGATCTCTTGGAAGAGATCAGTAGGACAGTCGAGTCATATTTCCAACGCCCCCAAGGAAATTATCTAGTTCATTGTGTCTCCTTCTGGATTTTGCAGCCTTACCGAGGAAGCGCAAAGAATAATGAATCATTCGACTAATATTGACAACATGGCTGAGCTGAAGAAAACGCCACTATGCAATGTTGGAAATGAGGTAGAATTCGCACTGTCTGATAGGAGTACTGAGTACGCAAAGATATTGAACCCCACAGCGGTGGCTGGTTGAAGAGATCGTAGAACTCCGCTGGTTGCCTGACTTTGATGTGGAGACTGAAATAGACGGATAATGAATGACATGAAATCGATTATGCACAAGTATTTTAGTTCTCGGATTCCCCCACTATCTCGGTGCAGATCCATTCCTATTCCTTCTGTTGCCCCAATCTAGTTTCTTAGGAAAGGAGCTAAAATGCATGAATCTAAGAAAGGAAGAGACTAACTCTCGATTAATAGCCCCTCTGTGGCAGAACAGATGGCTGCCCTGCGACGAGCTTGGCAGCGAAGATGTCACCCAGCGCCGCTGCAAATCTCATTCGCATGGGATGGTCCCATGTTTTCTGCGCCAATAATGCCTCCCGGCTAACCTGCATGACTTTAACGTCAATAGTGGCATGTTCATTACCCTGGTCTCCTCCAAGCCCGACAACCGCATGTTTATTGGTATACCCACAGCTGCGCCCAACATATGTGACTCCAGTCGCAGGCTCGTGTACTTCGAATCCAAGCATCCACCGTGCACCGTCACTGTGGCTAGGAGCTGAGATTAACGGAATCACATCATGCATTTCAAACACGTTGAAGCCTTGTCGCGACGCATGCACCTCTCTTGCAGCCACCTGCTCCCCATCCTGTAACACCCTCCAAGAGAAACATTGGTGACGATCCGGCGGCTGAGAAACCGGGGTAGCGCGGGCTGAGTATTGAAAGTTGTGCAATAGAAGAATGGGAATGGTTTCAGTCCCGGGTAGATACGCCCAGCCGGTGCAGATCTCATGCGCGACTCTCCGCCCGAGCGTGGTGTGGAGCCTCTCAAAGGAATCTGCCACTGTCTGTGGATCTAAAAAGATTTCCCCACCATCTGAGATTGCGAATCGGAGTAGCTGATCGAGGGGCACGGAAAATGTCTCATCAGTGGGTATGCTCGGATGTGAAGTGTGCTGCACCCTGGTGCATGCGTCTCGGGCCATCTCGTCCCAACAGCCCCAGAAGTAGTGGTGAAGAGAAATGGTGCGGTCGGTAAGGTGCGATATGATCGTCGGGAAATCAGGCTTGTGAGGGAGCAGGGAACCCAATAGGTGCTCGAAGAATCGCATCGTATAGGGGAACCATTCGAACACCGGGGCTTCACTGGCCACGTCGAAGCGGTGGTGGTGTGGATCATCGGCCATGGTGAACGTCGTTGGGCCACTGCTGACATTGGCCGTATCCAAATCGACCCCGCTCGGCTCAAAAACCAGGTCGTAGAGGACCTCGTCAGGGTCCGCTGAGCCGCCGTCATGCACCTCCAATACGTCCGGAGAAATGCGACTTGCAGGCAAGGCTTTCCATGAAGGGTTTAGCGACCGAGCGATGTCGGGATCCACAAACTTGAGAGCGAGGCCGGTAGGATGAACGTCAACCAAGGGGTGGGTGTCGGTGAATTGAATCTGAGGGGCTGCTCGGTACGAGTAGAGGGTGCGTCCAGCTCGTTTGGGCCTGCTGATGAACGCAACGGTTGACGTACTTTGCAACCGTCTGCCTCCGCTGAAGACGTGGGATTGGACACGGTCGCCTTCCTGTATCTGGCTGATCACTCTGGTGGTCCCATCAGCGAGAAGCACTGGTGACTGTGCCGAAAAGCAGGAGGAAGTGACGGGATTCTTGTAATACTGGCACTGCATTACAAACACCTCCCCAACGGGGAAAGGAGGCAGCTTAACGACACAGAGATTCTGGGCTTTCAAGTCGGCGCAGCCGAGATAATCGTTTTTCAACCAGCCCCTGTATTGCAACCATTGGTCTCCGGTGAGGGAGGGAAAGTAACCAGGGTCGATGGCATCTTCGCCAGTTGTGAAGCTCTGATAGATTCCTTGGACCTCCTCAATGGAAGCTCCACACGCCAATAATTTGACCAGATGAATGTAAACTTCCATCGTGGGGTTTTTCCAAGACCCGTTGGCTAGCTGAGCCCTTCTCAAGGACCGATAGGCTCTGGAAAGAAACAGGGATCTATACTGGGCAACGTAATCTGCAGATGGCGCCAATCCTGCGACGTGTCGGAAGTACTCGGCATACAAAGCACTGCATTGCTTGTTGAATTCCCAATTCACCCAGCTGATATGCTCCTGGAACTTATCTTCGTACAGGTGAGTGAAACCAGCGTCATAGCAGCTGTTGGCCAAGAGGGCGTTGGAGCCATACACGAAGGCTGCCTGATTGAGATCCCCGATAGTGAAGCTGGTTGGAGACAGGCCCCTGTCAATGCTAGGGAACACGACATCTGCATACCTCCAGTTTGAGAGCTTTTGCATCATGTTCACCACCATCAGCACTACCGGGTGGTCGTGGAAGAATGTGGGTCGCTGGGCATCTTGCTGCGTCGCATAGAACATGCCCTGAATTACCGCATCAACATGAGGGCGGCTGGAGCGATCGAACTCTTCATGGCTCTGGAAAGCCTGAAAATGGGAAGAGGGGTACCGGCTCAGTACTTCGATGGGGTCCATGATTGAGCGTAATGGCCAAGTCTTGTGTAGGTCAAGTGCAGGTTTATCGTAATGCGCGAGGTGGACGGACTTTCAGCTGGCCACACGTCTTAAATATGGGTGTTTTATGCAACTGCAGGGGTAGGATTTCCGTGGTTGCTCCCGATCAAGCGTGGTGCAGCACAGGTCACATATACTCCTCAGCCACCGCTGCACAATGTAGAAGTTAGTATGCATAATCAAACAAGGCAACACGTCATACATGTAGATCCATCACTCGAAGATCTCGGTCCCCCCATTAGGAAGGTCTGTAGCGGTCTTGCAACCATATATCTGCCCATCTGCCGTCGCCATCTGCTCAAGTAATACCACGTTAATCAAACCTGTCTTGTGTCAAAGCAGAGTACTACGATTTTAAAGCGCTCATATTGAAACATGAATGACTTGTTTGGCTTGACCTCTTTGTCTCCTTGCAGACAATCCTCCAATGGATCCACCACCCACTCGACCCGCGCGCAGCGCAACCGTCTATACAGGTCCAAGATGAAGGCTCAGTGGTTGCCACAAGGTAGGAAATTCCCATATAGTATCCAACAGAACAGTGTAAAATCTAACCTTTCTCGCCGGGGTTTGACAGGTGCTCGAGAATTCCACCGGACCAATCCCTGTGCCCTTGGCCTCCCCCGTGCCTTCAACCTGCAGTTTGAAAAGCCCGACGAGACCCCAGAAAGTGCGGAACCCGTGGAGAATGCCAAGATTACCTTCAACGGGTTTGGCAATCGGGCTCATGGACTGAAGCTGAATGGTCACCACATTGGCCCCGAGGACTTGAGCTATCAACCTGGAACCAGTGGCTGCACTTTCGGCAGCGCTGTTCGGGTTGATGGACGCCCTGATCCCACTCCCGTCGTGGGCCACTTCGACTTCACGCCCTCCTACACCAGTGCCCTTGGCAGTCTGGAAGTGGGTGAGCATGACTATCCGGTCACTCTGGAGCCCGCGTGGGTGACTTTTAATGCTGAGGTCTCGGTCAACGCAGGCGCGTACTGGGACACTGCCGCCAAGAAGCTGGTCTGGGACGAGAAAGGCGAGGCATGGAAGAAGGCTTCTTGGGAACAGTCCATGCAGTTTGCATATCGGACAGTGACGGATCCTGATGACGAAGACGAGGACGAACCTCTGACCGTCATTGAGAATTGCTTCACCGACACCCGTAAGTCACATATCGATATCATTCTCTGCAGTGTAACAACTCCAGCTAAATGCTAGGTTTTTTTTACCTAGTCTCTAAGCCACCCACGCGCTTTCCTCTGATGCTGAAGGATCACGGGGACTTCAACTGCGCATTTGAGACTGTCAATGGCCAAATCACGATGGAGACCACCGTGTGGGATTCTGAGATTTTCCCACCAACTTCAAGAAAGAACTCCCCCGTCAAGTCCGTCTTTCCGTCTTCCTTTGTGGCTCGGTTCGATTGGGGTGGGATGTCATTTACTGGTGCTTTCAAGGACAAAGACGGCAATGTCGTCGCGGTAAGAGGCGATGTATCCGACGATGACGAGTCTCCTCTGCTCCCTGCACTCGCGAAGAAAGAGGGAGCATCCCTGGCGAAAGACGTTAATTATCCTCTCAACAATTTCGTCGTGCCTATCAGCGCCCCAACAGCCAATCCCCCGATAGGTTTAAAAGTGAAAGGGCTAATGGGGAACGACACTATGATCCCGGACGAGAAGGATCCTACCGGGTGGGCTGACTCGGTAAGCAAGCTGGCCATGCAGGATTTCCACGATATCATCATCTTCTACATGGATCAGGAACTCAGAGACACCTTCGTGGGTAAAAACCCAGCGCTGGATGCTAACATTAGGGCTATTGCGCTGAATGGCGGAGATGAGACTGCAAAGTTCTACAAAAGCCTGCAGGTTCCGTACCTGACTGCGATGCTGGCAAACTGTAGGAGCTCCGCTGCTAGGATGGATTAGAGAACCAACAGCTAATTTTCAAATAGCTACGGTAGATGAAGCAAAGAGTTGCAACGGTGTTCGAGCTGAGAAGCTTCTTAAGGAAATCCCCGCGGACAGCAAGGTCTACAAAGCCCAGTCCGCAGCGTTGTATCGCTTCCGGTACCTTGAGAAGTTCCCAGACACCAAGAAGTTTATTCAGGACCAGAACGACCAGGACTATTCGGCAGAGATTGACAAGACAACCGAAGTAATGAAGCGGCTCTTGCGCAAGAATACCAGCGGTCTAGAGGCCAGTAATCCCAAGGGTGCCGATAGTCACAAGGCCAGCGTGGCCAAAGCAGAAGCAGACATTGACAAACTAGGCAAGTGGGCAAAGCAAGAAAATCTTTACTGGGCGTTGCGTCTACTTTACATGGTCCAGAAGAGCCAACTGCCGCAATGGTATGCCATGTATATGAATGGCAACCTGAGTTCCAGCATCGGCATGAGAATCAAACAGCTAAATGGTGTGTTTGAAATCCTTGAGAACAACAAGATCAATAAAGAAGGGATGAGCTTTTCGGAAGCATACAACGACACCATTAGGGCCTTTCAAATGCGTTCTATTATCCCTCAGTTGGTCGACCTGGACGGCTGCTACAGTGATTTCGACTCGGTCCTCAAGGAGAGTCTCAATCAATTCTGGCTTCACTACAAGGATAGCAAAGACCCCAATCTGGCCGAGCAAGCTAACCAGGCCAAGCAGCTCTACATGAATGAAGAGCTCCGGAACAAGTTCATGACCTCCCTCAGGGCCTCGAGTCGATTGTCCAGTGCAGCATCATCGTGGAGTGTGATCGTGCAAATGTGGGAGGAGACCGTCCGGGGGGAAAGCTGGTTTAAGGCAGCACTTTCCGTAAACGAAAAGCTCTTTACATACATAAAGTATTTTGCTGCAGGCGCTCTATTGGTGATGCCTTTATTACCCTTCTGGTCGACGATGAGCACCGCGGACAAGGTGATGTGGGGAATGTAAGTAGACATCCCATCCAATCTTGTATCACCCATGGCTGAACTGACACAACACACGCACACACAGATCTGTAGCCGGTGTCGTTGCAGCCGTCACCATCCGAATTGCAACTGGCGCATTCCGGTATGCTCTTTTCTTCAAGGAGATATCTGGGTGGTATGACACTCTCAGAACCATCTTTGGCGTCGAAACGGTGATCGACAAGATCCCCCAGGCGGCCGAGAAGGTAAGATGGCATGGAAAACGCATCTTTTGCTGCGGAACTGACCATAAAACGATAGATCTCCAGCAGTGCCGGGCGCTATTTCTTACGCACTGCCAAACAAACTGCAATTCTGGCGGAAGAGGAAGCGGCGCTCCCATTCGGGGGGATTCGGTATTTCTCTCGCTTCTCTAAGATGTTTGGACGCAGTTTCTCAGAGCTCATTGGAACTGTGGCAGGGTTAGTTGTAGACAGCATTACGTCCTGGAAGATAGCACAATGTCTAACTGCCTCGAATAGCTTTGCCTTGGCTGCCGTGTGTCTGGTGTTAAGTGCCATTTCGCTGGCCAAGGAGACGGACCCACTTCTCATTGCCGTCGATGTGCTGATGATCCTGTCCTCTACGGTTCAGATACTCGCCATTTTTGCAGGTTGGGCAATCGCCGCAGGAGTGTCTAGTAAGTGAACACTGCCCCAGTGCCAGGGAAGAAACCCCCTTATCTAACTAATGATAGCCGCTCTCGGTACCCTTTCTCTGGTCGCTACTTGGGGAGGGCCACTCGGCGTCTTGTTGGCTGTAATCGGCATCATCATCGTCATTGTATGGGCGTTCACCCACAGTAAGAATCCCTCTTCGCTCGGTTGATTCTTCCCCTATCCCCTCCACTGACCATTTCCTAGAGGAAGAAAACCCTGTCGAAAAATTCGTGAATGACTACGTGAAGCCGGCCGGGCTGTATATGAATTTCAAGGCTATCGACTATATGGAAGGTCTCGCAGCCACTGCCACCACTGCCTCTCGATATGGGGTCAGTGTCCGCTGGATGAATGACACCGAGAAAGCGTACCTTTCTCTGGACGCACCGCGGGCGACTTCTGGTAGTGTTAAAGGCACGAAACTTCTAGACTTTACGAGCGATACCGTCTGGGCATTGCGGACAGACGGACATGGTCGTAGTCAGATCTACACGCAGAAGGCTTACCAGGATCCGCAGGCCGGTACTTTGCGCCAGGTGTGGTTTCTCTCGGCCACGGACAATGAAAAGGGCGTCTGTGCCCGCAGACTCCCCAACAAAAGCGAGGATGAAGCGAAGTACAAGGAAGCTCAGAAGCTCACACACTGGGTGGTATCGGTCATGGCAAAGCCGGTAGAGGATGCCGATACCAAGGCCCCGGTCAGCGCCCTTTGCTCCGTCTGCTATCAGACCCGAGATAGAAGTCAGAAGCTTGCTCTAAAGATGGACGAGAAACAGCAGCTTACGCTTACTGCGCCTTTACTTCCATCTAAGTTCGACACCTGGCTCTTCGAGATACAGTCCCTAGGGCCTCTTCCGTTCCACTACAGCAGGACACCATGGACCATCCGTACATCACACCGGGTAAGCGGGAAAAAGCATCCACAGTTGTGCGATGATGCTAACAGTCAGCAGAATGAAAAAAATAGAGCCATTTTCGACGACCCTCTGGCCACCAGCACGGGGTACAAGTGGACTATTGAGCCGGCTCTAGATGATCGGTTCTTGGAGCTGGTTACAACCTCAGGAAACGATGAAGGGACAATACGACTGAAAGAGGGTGCTGAGCCAAAAATCATGTCCAAGACTTCGTACACGGTGAAATGCACCTTGATGGTGGACGGCACGCCTCATGGACAACAGCAGGCAACAGTGGAAATTGAGGTAGTCTAGTTGATGGTTAGATGGACACCCTAAATGACTAGGGTGCTCGAAGAATATAACCTCTGCATGGCCAATTCGACCAAACGCCAAGATACAAACAAAGTCCTGGTCTGTGTTTCGTCTGGGGTTTTAGTGCAATTAAATTTCAAATATATTAGTGCTTATGATATCAATATTAGATATTCAGTTTATACTGTGCATGGCAGTTTAATTCTCTTGTAGCGTTTCCACAGATGCATGTCTTCCATGACCTGTCCCTACGACAGCATACGAATTTTTCTTCAATTTTTGCCCCTATTATTGCCGATTCCTTTTATTATATACTGGAGTTGGTTTTGAATGGGTGTTCCGGTGCGACAGTTGGCGAGCTTTCTGTTGCGGGTTGAGCAAGGCATCAGGTTCAGAACGATGCTCATATTTGATGCTCCTCATCCAGCACTGTTGATATAAGTTACATGCTTTGCTCACTTCTGTCGACTATTCTTAAATATTCTTGTTCAGAATCTGAGATTAATCAATTGAAATCAATTGTGAGAACGAGGAGGGTTGAGACGGCGTGATGAGCGCACTGCGGATTACATGCGTAGTATATAAAGAGACTAATCGCTGGTGTGTGGAAGTTCGCCCACCAGCGTCGCGAAGTATCTGAAGCGGGGTCTCTCGGATCGTAGCTCAAAAGGGAAATCGGGAGTCGATTATTCCGGACTAAACGAGGTCCATATGGAGAGAACTAGGCGAAGGCAGAGATGTATTGTCTATCAAACGTAGGTGCGTATACGTAGCTGATTGAGTGCTTAATCTACAATATGTGTGTGCACGTCGACTATAAGAATCTCCTGACCTCGCTACTCGGGCCAACTATTTATCCGATCGATCCTTATCAGTATCCTCGCGGTGGTCACATGACCTATCATATGTGTAAGTATGTGGGAAAGAGTAGTTGATTGGGTGGTCGGTCGAGCAGACCGGCCAACTACCTAATTAGGCCTAACGAGGGCGGTGAAGAAGGCACGTGATCATCAGGTGCTAACACCCCCCCTCGCCCGAGGTGGCCAGACAAAAAAAAGAGTGACCTATATACACATAGAGAAACACATACAAAACAAAGTACCTGGGTTTGCCCTCAACATCAAGGTAGGAGAGCACAGGTCGTCCAAATAAATAATAAACCAGACGTAGTCGAAATAGCTGACTGGTTCAGAAAGAAAGCAAACATGGTGGAAAGCAAGGCCGAAAGAAGCAGTACATAAAGGCGTGGATTGCCATAGACCATCGAGTCAAGTCTCTCCTTCATCCACTTCCACTACTTTCCTATCATCAATTTCATCTGTCGGACCCCCCCTTGAATCATCATCATCCATGCGGATGAGCATCAAGAAGTGCCTGAACTTATCCTTGCTCAATGGTTTCGTCAAACCATCAGCAGCCATATCAGTCGACGGTACGCCTTTCACAATAATCAGGCCCATCGCCCTACTATCGCGAATATGATGGAATCGAGTATCGATATGCTTTGAGCGCTTGGTTCCTTCATTGCTCGTCAAAGCCATAGCGCCCTGGTTATCCATATGGAGAAGGATAGG
>JBDODA010000192.1:0-12653 GCA_039880815.1 Aspergillus intermedius | reverse complement strand
GGAGCCACGGGGGTCACGGGTCAACAAGTTGGAAGAGTGACCAGCGATTGGCGCACTGAGGACTGAGTTGGCAGAGAGGATGGTGGCGAGAGCCACAGTAGCAAGCTTGGAAGTGTTGACATACATTTTGAATGAAGATTGGATGAAAGTTGAAAGATGCTGTAAAGCGAATAGTTGTAGAAAGTGGAGGGTTCTGGGATTGGAAGCTATTGAGTGAAGATGATTGTGATTGCTGTTGATGGAGAATTTGATTCTGGGATGGATTCAAGCACTCTTTTATAGACCAGTCCCTCTCATACATTGTCATGAAGTTGTATACATAGATGGCCCCCAGGCTAACCAGGCGCACACCTTCATCGCGGCACCATATAGCAAATGTCGACTTTTGGGGTCCAAGGATCGCAACAGTACCTGCGCATGCTCTAAAACTGCATGCAGGAAGAACACCAGGATCGGCCAAGATCTCAGATATGGGGCGAGCCTATTTTATTTTAATGAAGAATCGATCAGTACGAGCACATTATTTGGAGTATCACGACGAAGTGGGAACAGGGCTGGGGGCGATTTTGATCCTCCAGGATGCATTCACACTCGAAATAGCCACACTGCCAAAATCTGCCTTGAAGGCCAATCCGGCGTGGCATCCGAATAGCCTCTTGAACAGTGCTTAGAGCGCCTGTATTCAGAGGATTATTCTCCTCATGCGCAATGCGAGTATGTCGCTTCAACAAATCCCGCCGCGTGAATGCAGCGCCGCAGAAGCAAGTAAATGGCTTTTCCCTGGTATCTGACTGTCAACCAGCCAAGAATCCATCAGCAACCGACCAGAACTAAAGACATACGAGTAGGAACGTGAGCTTCAGACGCTCCGTCCTCTGAAAACCCGACCGCATTGCACGCAGACACGGGGTTTTACTCGATGCTGGAGCGACGAGCCCACGGGGGTTATGGGATGGGACGTGCGGAAACTAATTACGGAGGGAGTTGGCCATACAGGTAACGGGAAAATAATTATTCCGCCTAAGCCAATTCGTATTCCATATACATGAAGATTACCCTCGTAAACGAAAGTACGACTGCAGGCCACTATCCTCGTATTTCAAGGGGCTAAATGCCTTTCTGTTTTACTTGCGGCTCTGCCCGCCTGGTAGTTGACTATTTTAGAACATTTCTGCGGAAACCTCGAGACTTGCCCTTTCCGTTTTGGTCCGACTTCACGCCGCTTTTTGCTCCCTGAGCAGCCCGGAGCGTATCCGGAGCAGGGTGGTGCGTGCCCGGAGCGATCAGGGAAGCGCGCCGAAGCGATCCTGGAGTGATCCCGGAGCAGTCCAGGAGCATACCCTGATCGCTCAGGCTAGGATCACTGCGCCCTGACAAAGGGAGCCAAATAAAACGTACAGAGCCAAGCCTGCAATCTTATCTCACAAAACCGACTGCTTTGATTTAGTGATGCTATAGAATAGCAAAACGTCTCTATTTTACAACTGTGAATTGCGCGGCGCTGCGCGATGTTGGGTGATGGCTCACCCTCTTTATAGTGCACTCACCCAGGCTCACCCCTGCTCGCGCAACCAAAAAAAAGCCAGCTAAGAATTGCTTTGCAGTACAAAATAGCACATACGACCATAGGGTGTGGAAAACAGGGCTTCCCGTCCGCTCAGCCGTACTTAAGCCACACGCCGGCCGGTTAGTAGTTGGGTGGGTGACCACCAGCGAATCCCGGCTGTTGTATGTTTTTGTTTTTGCGCGAAGCGGAGCAAGATTATTTCATGGAGTGTTTAAAACAACAAAGCAAACGAGATTCCATTATTGCTTTTTCCCCAGAGGTAATAGTGGCCTTTTCCGCCAGTAATAAATATGGCATTAGTACCATTTCACTCTGCGGTATCCTCAGAGCTGAAAGCTGACACCCGTTGAGCTGAACAAACACGTTGGTGTGATGATCGCCCGTTGGGTAATGATGTGCGAGCCCCTCGGTCCGCGTCCAGTGTAATGGACCGATGCAATTGATTTCCCATTAAAAGTGTACTATGATTAACAGTAACCTTGTAATATAGCCGGACATCAGCATGCATAGTATTTATCACGGCGATGACTCGGCTGAAGAAAAAAAAGTTGAGCTGATGAGTGTAGTTGAATTCGGATTGACATCATCAAGGCATATCCATGAGGCTTTGCCTCGCTGCAAATTCAGCCAGCCACGTCTCTCTGGTCCGCATATCGCATGGGCAAGATCCAGCTAAGCTTCTATTCAGCTGAGCCACAAGTGGGTGTACTCTATAGAGGTTTGATCTGTTTGTGGATCATCATTGCTCTTTCTCTGGCTTTATAGATTCTTGTTGTGGCGAGATGTTGCCAGAAATGTTTGAACACAACGCATGCATTGCTCCGCAGTGTACGCCAGAAAGCTTCCATCGCGACAAAACACCGCGAAATAAAGCGTGGTAAATCAGCCTATACATCCATTGTTTCATCGATGGATTGTCAGTCTGAATAAGTGCCCGAGGCTGAGTATGCGTTCAACCCGATTGGGAAGGTGGCGGGCCCAGCCCTCAGTGCTGCTTCGACAAATTAGACCACGCATATCATAAGGGAAATGTCTCCGCTTGTTATTCTACAGGCTACGGGGCGATGGTGGAGAAAGCATTAAACCCATTTCCATGCATGACCATGGCCCACCAATGCACTGGAAAATCTTTGAGTCGACACCATGACTGGCGAGGGAGAAGATCGAAGGGATGCATCATGAGGTGTTCAACCCCTCTCAGGTGTCATTGTTCAGCTCATGAAAATAGTATACCTTTCCTTTTATTATATAAATTGCCTCGCGATTGCGGCGTCAGAGATTCATCAATTCATGCAGTTGTGATTCACGAAAATCCAGAACATGACAGTAGATCCGTCCCTCCCGGTATCCTTGCAAAACTTGGAACCATTTGCTTTGCAAAGCTCCGATAAAGAGCCGCGTTATTTTCCAGGCAAATTTTTTGTTTGCCCTCAAGAAATAAATGAGCAAGACCCCCTTGTCACGGCAGACGATGGGATAATTGCGACCACGACATGGTTCAAGACTCCAGTAAGCTTCATGTTTCAGCCATATAAAGAAAATCCGCCGTCAATGGCTTCTTTACTCACGCGTCTTATTTACAGAGTCTTGATAGGCACTTGATTAAGTATCTCAAAGCTGTCCAGCTTTTTGCCGAAACGCATGACCAATACTACGTCGGCGACCGTGCTTTGGGTAACTGGACGTGGCTGGAGCTAGCAATCTACGAGAATGCATCTTCCGATACCCCCAGGGTCAAAGAGGGAGTGAAGCTGGTGTGGCAAAGCCACAAGAATATCATGGGGTCAAATGAATTTGTCTGGGTAAGTGTGTTTCCGGGCACGCAGTGCAACATTGCACCGATTCCGGCTAATGTGCCTTTAGCTTCCTGGTGAAGAGTTTGGACAGCAACATGACCTGTTGACTTGTCTAGAAGTATGTATACACATTCTATACAAGTACGTCCGGCCAGATTTCGCTCACACCCTCGCATTAGGAAGGAAACGTTATTGCGGTCAGGGCCTGTGCACGCTTTCGCAATTGGAAGGTGTTCGGACGCAATGCGCGCCTCGTACTGGAAATCGGGGAGCACGAAAATACCGAGCGGCCTCCCAGCTATGCCGAAGCGGCGAGGACCACGGACCGGATGCTGAAGCTACTCAACGCCCAGAACATCGAGAACGATGCATACACCCCCGAAGTGAAAACTATGTCTGAGCGGGCTGACACCTACACTGGCAAGGGAAAGGCTCCTCTCCGCGTGTTATCTTTAGGTAGGTCAATTAGTCATGTTATGGTCCTTGTTACTTAGCTAACACGGTCTGAAGATGGGGGTGGCGTGCGGGGATATTCATCCCTGATGATTCTCAAAGAGGTTATGAAATCTGTAGGTCGCGAGCGGCCATGTGAGGTTTTTGACATGATCGCTGGCACCAGCACGGGCGGGTGAGCACAAAGCTAAGCATCGACGCATCCTATCTTCGGATACTAATTGCATACAGGCTGATCGCGCTGATGCTGGGACGGCTGAAGATGACAGTTCAAGAGTGCTTGGACGAATACAGCGCGCTCATGGAGCAGGTGTTTGGGTCTGGCTGGCTGAATGACTATGGCGGCAAGCAAGGTCGCTACATCGCGACTGGTGATTTCCATTCTGCTGCCACATTTGAGAAGGTGACCAAGGACCTTCTCCGCCGAAGACTCCGGGTAGAGGAACCCGAGGATGCTCTTCTCTTGGATGAAAATGATTCATGCAAAATGTACGACATTCTGTACCTCAAGTTGGGCTTGCCGAATTATTACTGATCGTCTCATTCTAGTTTCCTCATGGCAGTGCGCCAGGAGAGTGGCAGCAACCGCGCACCCGTTTTCCTCCGTTCATATAAGAGCGATTCCGATCCACCGGACCCTAACCTTGCCAATATCAAGATTTGGGAGGCGGCGCGCGCTACGTCAGCCGCACCAGGGTACTTTGAGCCTATGCAAATAGGCAAAATCAAGCTCGTGGACGGTGGGCTTTTAGCCAATAACCCTGTGGGATGGTATGCACTTCACACTATAAATCCGGAATAGCTTCACATGCTAATATTGATTTTCAACATCCTAGGCTCTGGACCGAGGTCCTATCTGAGTACGGCCAGCTGCGAGCGGCAGACTGCTTCTTGAGCATTGGGACTGGGATGGCGCCGAATGTGCCAGTCTCGCAGCCCGGACTTACCTTTTACAAAGCGATGATGAGCTTTGCTTCCATTGCTACGAACACTGAGAGTACCCATCTGCTGTTCAGCGGGCTCATCAATGCCTTCGCTCCTAACCCGGGTAAAGAGAAGTATTGGCGATTGAACGTCGCCAAGGAGGCTCCTGAAAAAAGCAAATGGAAGAAAATCTGGGATGGCATCAGGGGAACTGAACAGCCGACGTTGAATGACTATGCTGATCCGGGAGACCTGGACAATGTGAAGGCCATCGAGAAGTTGATGAAGTGGACGAACGAGTGGATTGCGGTACAGAAAGACTTGATTTCTGGATGCAGCGCGGCCATTAGCAAGAGCTTGGAAGCTAGAGATGAAAAGTGATGCCAGTCAAGATGGGAAATCAGATTGTTATAGCACATCAGTGCCAAGAACGGGGAATAAATTGCCATTGCGGTTAAAAAGTAACTACATACATGCTACAAGCCGATACATACTATGTCGCATCAAATAAATATACTCTCCTGGCCACTTCTCCATCGGTATTGTGTTTTAACAACACATCAAGTCCCTTTTGGTCTCGAAAAGCAGATGAGGGTGGACAGTGCACTCTGCGCCTTACAGGACAGATCGATATGCATTCTCTTGGGCAGTTTTAACAGAAAGTACCGGTTGGAGCATGTATGTACATCTGAGCATGAACACGACCCGCCCGCTCCGCTGGGTTTAGATGATACCTGAATGCTGAATGCTGGAATTTTAGATCAGCTATTGCTTGCCCGATCTTCCGGCTATACTGGGTTGTGTTCAGTCGAGCTGCTAAGATACTCGGGGAACAAAAAAGAGAAAAAGAAGAAAGAACAGTTCATGAAACAAAAGTACTTGTATGCCTTTACCATACAGGCACTCGCTGCACATCCATGACGTAGGTGTATGCCCTAGTGTAGTAATAGTATAAGACCTCTGATTAGTGACCGATGAGAGGCGCTGTGCACAGAAGTCAACCGTAGATGTGGGTAAACCATATGCACGTTAATTATATGTTCTGTATCCGTCCAAGTGCATATGTGGGGACTGGAGGCGAAGACCAACGCACAATTGATTATCATGAGACAATTTATCTCCGAACACGTCGACTAATTTCTTATGGGCTCCTGAGGCTGCCATTTCTAGCTTCATGAACAGTTTGTGGGTCTCTAAGTGTCCAATGCGCCAACATGCAACAACCCGATTTACTGCGGCTCTTAAGTTCAAATATTCATGGTATGTAATGCCCCACTGATTTTGAGAAATCCTTGCGACCAGAGGAAACTTGGTAGAGCATCAAGCACCGGAAAGTGAAACTTAGATTTATGGAATCTCAATGCGCTGGTCTGGAAATCTCCGAGTTTTCACTGTACTAGTGAAAATGCCAAATGCAAGCCTCTAGCGCCGCCACATATATTAAGCGGGAGATCGTCAAGCGGCTGAGTGGTGTACGCGGACAGGTCGATGTTGCTATGGACTGAGAAGGATAACGCGATGGAAGTGGATTCAGTGCTTTTTCATTTGCCACTAGCGGCCATGCATCTGCAGATTCCGAAAAGGGACCTTTGCGACCTAACGAGGCCATGTATGGGAAAGGGAGGTATATTGCCTATATACACATACACAAGAGTGCTTGAATGCCTGTCTATCTACATGTGCTTGCCCTTCCATCATATGTCACGATGGCATACATGAAATGATGTTCGGTCTCGCTACCTGGCCGGCTAATTATTAGTCCGATTCTCATCAATAGCCAAGGCAGAATCATTGGATAACATGTGACGACGGGAGTGCAGGATCCCCCTGATCTAGCAAGGACGTTTTTTATCACAGTCAGTCGGTAGGCAAGTATTCGGTGTTGCGTCAGTCTCACAATGCGATACAACCCAGTGAACACGACTCAAAATTAGTTACCTAGTGACATGAAGGGAAGTAGCATAGCCCTAGTTGCTTGTCTAGAAAGTATCTACTTGCTGCGCTTCGCCACCAGCCGGGAACAACAAAACCCTAACCCAGTCCATACGCATTGCAATCTCGTCGAAGCAAGACTAATCTATTAACAACTCATCCATCATGGCAACATCCTTCGACAAGTCTTTGGAGAATCTATCCCCGTCACCTCATATTAATATTAACGTGACGACATCATTTTTGTTCAACGTATCCTATTACTCTTGTCAAACAGGGGCGTGGGGTAACAAAAGAACATCCTAATTAAAAGAGACAACCATGAAAATTGTAAATCGGTTTTCAACACTGGGCCATGAAGCCGACTACAGAGGGTATACATTCTGAACAGTTTCATTGCTGCCTTGGGCATACAGACGCAGAATTCGTAGGAAAGTCTTTGAGTGATCTTATCATAGTGGTTTTCAGTATTCAGGAAGATGTTAAAATTTTTCAAGGGCTCTTGCCTTTATTTCCGACTCTGGCTAGCTGATTGGACAGGGATACTAAAAGGCTGACAGTTATACATATGTTCAACTGTTCAACACTGTTTGTCACCTTTCTTGCTGTAATTGGTTTCTGTCACGGGCTCGGAATAGTAGATAATAACGAACTGAATTCCTATCTAGACTATTGTAGCATCGACGAGAATATCGAATCTGGGAAAGAAAAAGAAAGAGGAAATCATCCCGTTGACAGAGAGAGCTATATATAGTATGTGTGCTTGGAAAGGGGGTTAAGCCTGTGTTCGTTGCAGGTGGCTATCTGGTAGCGTTTGCACGCTTAAGCTGCAATGCCAGGGCTTTCCTTGTCTGTTTGCATGGTGGCGTCGTTAGCTCCATTGGTGCCGTTTGCTGGTCTTGGCGTCGATACAGCGTCAAGGCGTCATAGCGAACTTTCAAAATATTATTTTAAGGATTTTTAGAAGTATTCTATCATTTTGGCTCATTAAAACCTTTTTCTTCACCCACCCATTTCTCTTTCCTCTCCCTTTTCCCCCTGTGAATCAATTCGCCAAATTAAATTTGAACCAAAAAAATAATAATAGAACTTGACAGCACTTTTCTCATTAATCCAGTAATGCCATATAAACAACATGGGAGCAACCATGTTGTACGCAACGAAGATCCATTCATGTTTTAGAACTTTTCAGTTGTCGCCGAGGTTTCATTTTTTTTTTTTTTTGGCTAGTTTTCGTTAACAGTGCTCCGCTTATGAAGAGGACTCTCGGTCATCTTTGGACTTGGGCCCCTCTCATTATGAAGGATCTTGTTTGCATCTCTGCTGACATTGCTAGTATTGGGAACCGGGGCATATGGATGTGAAATAGTCTCCCGCATAGGATGAGCTGTGCCGGTTCGAACAGTACCGTCATTCGCCACTTGATGAGCTGCAGAGAGAGCAAGATCACCGGAGTCGAAGTACCTCCGATCCTTCTATATCTTAGTTAGGACTTGCGACTTTGAGACTTGTCAGTATTACCTCAAACTGTTGTCCCAGTAAATTCTTCTCATGGTGGGGCTTTCCATAAAGATGAAATTCACTCCTTTTCTTCTCAGAGAGTGGCTAAAAAGGTTATCAATATGCGTTAGCAAATACATCAGAAGGGGTCTCACCTGCGAAGCAGGTTTCTTATCCTCTCCAGAGTTCATGATAAAGCTTGTTTTTTAGGGATAGGTTGAGTAAACCAAATCAAAACGCAATAATTGAACTTTCTAATCTGTAGAGTATGAACTTATTCCCACAACTCAAACTATCAATGACGCACGCAAGGACGTCATTACGGCAAAAATTGGACCATAGTTCCTTCTCAACGTTACCATGGACTGAACCTAGGGAACTTTTCCAGCTGGTGCTTGGGGGCGCAGCGTGCGCGCGATATCATTTCTACCCATCAGTCATTCATAATCTTGGACAAAGCACGCTCAGTATAGTGAAACGAAATCTTGGGGACAAGCAGAGAAAACCCACGGAGGAATGGTGCTTATGTATGTTTGGCGACGGAATGCGCACGTGACATCGTAGCCTGAGGCGACAAGAAGACAAGTAAGTCAATGGGATTACGAGGGTTTTCTCTGCTTGTCCCCAAGATTTCGTTTCACTATAAATGAAGCGACAGTAAGAAGTTCTCAATGTCCTCGTTCAGATGACCTGTCGCCCATCCACCCCCGTAGCTGAAGGGGCGAAGAGAGGGAAGTGGACGGCGCCATACTGGAAAGCGCCATACTGGAAAAAGGGCAATTGTCGGGTAACGCGGCATTCTGGTAAAAAGGGCAGTGCACTGGGCGAGGCAGACGGGAGAAGGGAAAAGGGAAGAGAAAGTGCGTGGTCCTTTGAGGGAGAGATGTCCGGCTTTTATAGATGCAATGGGTGCTCGAGGCGGCATGTGAGCGGCCCAAAAGCGGTGCGAGGCGGCTCTATCCCTGACACAGTAGGCGCCCTCAGCGAGTACGCTGGGTAATTGCTTTCGCCAAGCAGTTAGGACGATGGATTTCTACCTTCTCGTGGTGTCCGGTGTCAGTACCCTCTCATTTTGGGGAGGGGAAGCCAAAAGAATCCAAAGTGGTGCGGGCGGCTGCTGACATGCAGAATTTTCATCTGCTTGAACAACAGCCACCCAACCCACACCATCAGAGGATAACGGGTTATGAAAACCATCCGACGACTGTCTACTCGATTCGTACTCGAGACCGAAGCTGGGCTTGTTTTTCCAGCGGATGTGGTATCGCCTAGACAGGAGACAGGACACCTCTGGGCTTGAATACTCTCTGAGATCGCGCGACACCCCATGAAAACCTTGAACAAATTGTTCCAATACTTACATATGTATAATTCTGTCAAGCGGCGAGGGAGGATAAAACTGGTAGAGCAGTGGGTTGTGCAAGTCACTTGGGAGCGCCACGGAATGGCCTGGACCCAGGACCTCGTTAAGGCGCAGCCACGGGTAACCCTGACCAGGACATCCCATGGCCTCTTGCAAGCGGGTGCACGACCTAGTGACGATCCTCGACGAGCTTGTTAAGGCACAGCCACAGGTGATCGGGAGGACTGCGAAACTGGGGACACAAGCTTGGTTAGTGAAGGACGGCTGGGGTATCCTGCACGGTCAGTGGGGGTACTTTCAGGCAGCCTTTGCAAGACACGGTCGGCTGGCAGAGAGAGATCTTGGCTGGTAACGCGAAGCAAGGAGATCTTCTCTTTGTGGGGCGTGGCACATAATGGCAGTGACGGATGAGCCAGGAGGACTCAACGAGACTGCCTATGTGGCCCGAGAGGACGGACGCGCGTGTCGGTGTGCAAAAGAGACAGGAACCAGCTACCTCACTCGCACTGAGGACTTGAAATCTAACAGCCAAAGTGGTGTCGTCCTAGTGGAGAAGGTTTACCATTCTTCACTATCTCACTCGCACTGAGAACCTGCGGCTGGGCGATTGATGTGATGTCGTTCTAGCTGGAATGCCGGTGATGCATGCTTAAGGAGCAAACCTGGAGACACCTGGGGTGAGAGGTTTTTGGCGGGGCCTCAATATCTGGAGGTCGTTCATCGAGAGGTGGGCGCGCCGAAAACCAGGGCAGTGGCCTGAGCAAGCAGGCCTGGTGAAGCTGCTTTACACCAGTTACAAGAACTCGTTAAGGCTTGGCCACGGGCAGCCTTGGCTGTGTAGTTATGTCTCTTGGTCCACAACCATTTGCCATGGCTTGAGGGAACAGAGCAGATTGACCCTCTGTTCTACCCCCCCTGGCAGGCGGAAAACCCCGATATGATCCGAAATATCTGCCCCACTCGAGACAGGGCAGGTGTGACCTTTCAACAGTGGGCTGATACACGCCCCCCACTCTCCATGTTCCTCTTCACTGATGGCAGCCGTTTGAACAACTCAGATGCTATGGCTGGCGCTGGATGGTATGGACACTGGGGTGCTTGGAAAAAGGATTCTGCCTGCGGCCACCTCTGTCTCCCCAAGAATGAGGTTTTTGATGCAGAAGCCACTGCAGCGACTGAAGGGTTGAAGGCCGCCATTGATAGTGCGCAGGCCCCCTTCACACAGAACCTATATGTCCTAGATAACCAGGAGGTAGCACGACAGCTAGTAGGCTTTCCCAGAGGCTCCAGCCAGAACACCATTCTGGCCTTCCAGGAAACTGCAAATGCCTGGCGCAATCGGCCCCTCAGATGCGAAGCTATACCACCCGGCCAGGTACATGTTCACTGGATCCCGGGGCATGCTGGCATCGCAGGGAACGAGCAGGCTGATGAGCAAGCAAAAATGGGAGCCAGATCAACCTCACAGACCAACCCCCCTCCCGCAAGATACGCCTGGGCTCTCCGGACTTTAAAAGATGTCTTCTGGCGACGATTTCAATCATACTGGATTGAGAACGCGCCGCAGCAATATCAGGATCTCTCCATCGGCCTAGAAAACGACCCCATGAACTATTCCTCCCCAGAGCCACTCTCGGACGACTCCTTGCTGCCCGGTCAGGGCACGGTGACTTCGCCCAGTGTCACGAACGCTTTGGATATGAAGACGCCAAGTTGGAGTGCTCCTGTAGACGCCCAAAGGCTCCCCACCACTTTTACTACTGTCGGAAAGGCCACAAGGCCTCCCCGCATCCATGGGGAAGCCGGCAGGTGGATGAGATTCTGCGATCTAAGTCAGGAACAAGGGATCTCCATGAATGGCTACAGAGGTCTCACTTTTACAGCACCATATGCCCGGCACACTAAGATCAACCTTCCCCTTTCCAGAAACAAAAACTCTGCCTCCCCCCTCTTTCTCTCCCTCCTCCCTTCTCCCCTCCTCCCCTGAATGTATATTGCCGTTTCGGCAGGCCAAGAGTTAAGCGAGCTCCTGCGTGGGAGTCTCTGCCAGTGTATGATAGACTTAGCTTAGCTACCAGATAGGCGGTTTTTCGCTCCGCCCGTCGTATGTTCCGTTTCGGGACCCCGCGGCACGTGGTCTGTTTTGACACACGCGACCGCCTTTTCCGACGTAAAATAGCAACTACTACTGTTAACTTGCTTTCCAGAGATGGCTTAGTTCCATCCCCCAACCGTCGCTGGTTGTCTATACAGATGGGTCCAAAGAAAAGGAGAGCACTGCAGCAGGAGCTGGCTGGGTGGGCTACTGGGGCACCAGCAGGACCAAGATCTTCAGTGGGCACACAAAGCTTCCCAATCAGGAGATCTTTGATGCAGAGGCCAGAGCTGCCCTACTAGGCCTGCAAACAGCTCTCAAGAATCACAGGCCCTGACATGCCACCAACCTATATATCTGCCTGGACAACCTGGAGGCAGTACAACAACTCCAGGGTCAGCCCAGGGGATCAAGCCAATCTGTCTTCAGAGGCTTCCAAGAAAAGGCCCAGGTATGGTCAAACTATCCCAGAGCACCTGGCGTACAGCCAGGCACAGTGCAGGTCAAATGGGTCCCTGGCCACACAGGCATAGAAGGCAACGACGAGGCAGATAAAGAAGCTAAGATGGGATGCCAAGCTCCGCCAGAGCAGCCCCCACCACCTGCCTCAATAGCAGCTGCCAAGCGAGCAGCCTGGAGGATGCACTGGCAACATTTCACACAGTACTGGGCAGACAAAGCCCCCACACGCTATAAAGACCTTGGAATTGGCCTGGAGAAACGACCCCCAGAGCTCCTCCTACCACGAGCAGCTCTGGGTCGCCTTCTAGCTGCCAGGAGCGGTCATGGCGACTTTGCTGAGTATCATGAGCGTTTCAAGCATGAGGATGCATTGTTGTCTTGCTCATGCGGCCGAAGAAAGGAGCCTTCCCACTTTTATTTCTGCCGAGACGGTCGCAAAGCAGCGGCACATCCTTGGGGCCAACAACCAGTAGTGGACATCCTCACCAAAAAGGCCGGGTTCACTGCATATGCAGATTGGCTGGGTAGATCACAATTCTATACTGCCATCTGCAAACGCCA
>JBDODA010000191.1:0-13260 GCA_039880815.1 Aspergillus intermedius | reverse complement strand
CGCCGCGAGGATACTTCGCGACGCTGGTGGGCGAACTTCCACACACCAGCGATTAGTCTCTCTATAATACTACGCATGTAATCCGCAGTGCGTTCATCACGCTGTCTCAACCCTCCTCGTTCTCACATACATACAACCTATTCACATCCCATCTCTGTCAGCCTGTAATCTTCAGTCATCTCTCAAGCAGGAAGGATTGGCTACATACCTCCTATTCATATCCCATCCCTGTCAGCCTGTAATCTTCAGTCATCTCTCAAGCAGGAAGTATTGGCCACATACACCCTATTCACATCCCATCTCTGTCAGCCTGTAATCTCCAGTCATCTCTCAAGCAGGAAGGGTTGACTACATACAATCTATTCACATCCCATCTCCGTCAGCCTGTAATCTTCAGTCATCTCTCAAGCAGGAAGAGTTGGCCACATACAATCTATTCACACCCCATCTCTGTCAGCCTGTAATATCCAGTCATTTCTTACATAGGGACTATGACATACTCCTCTCTTTTCAACTCTGTTCTCGTCTTGACGATTGACTTGTGTGGGCCCTGCTACGACAAAAGTAGCAAAGATAACTGCGCAAAGAACAGCCAATACCTTCATCTTGTTGATATTTGCTTCGATGTTTCCGGGTGAGTTTGAAAAAGACAATTGCAACCTGATCAATAATATGAATATAGTCTGTTCAGGGAAGAGGGGAAGATACATATATATCTTAAAGTCCTAGAACGAATAACTATTAGTGTTCAAAAATGCTGTAGGAACTGGCGGTGTGCCTTCATATCTATGCTGATCGAAATGTCCTTGCATAATGTATTATATCAACCTTCAAATACCACGATGCATGTCAACATTCGAGCATGCTGGAAGTACTGGCGGTGAGTCAGTCTTCTAGTACGTCGACACTGATTAAAACGCCCTTGCGTAAAAAGCATGCCAGCCATTAGACCAACCTTTAACACCCAATTATAGTCTATAGTCCATTGACTGTATGAGCGATCAGCGAGCTGAATATATTGATTATTATAACATAGCCCCCTTCCCAAATATAGTATGGAACTATGGATGCTCTGGAGTCTGGGGCTTAGGCGCCCTCTATTATGGACATAACTGTCTGTGCCAAGATAAAACACAGTTTGACTCATGTGCATCCATCTTTTATTTTTTAAGATATTGATCTTCGTTTGTGCTGTGCATAACTGTGAATAGAGGAAGTTTTGGTCTGGATAAAAATTCTTCACACTCCCTTGCACTGCTACATAAAGCAAGAGCCCTCACCGCCTGGCAGAGAGACTTCAATCAAGTTCTATCTACCCATGTATCTCTACTTACACCTTCCTAAATCCTACGCACATTACAGGATGGATACCAGGATGATACAGAAGGGTGTGCTTCATATGACATCATGGAATTATATAGAGAACTCATGATAGATTGACGCCTTGGCATTAGGTTAAGAAAGAAGCTCGTCTCTGCGGGGCGGAAACAGGATTCGGACTTTGGTGTAGAGTGTTCCGATCGCTCTCTGTTAACTCACTGTGCACCATCAGCCAAAAATCCATTGCATTGTGTTGTTAGATTTGAGAATAACATTTTTGGGGTTCGCAGAGCCATTCTTTGCGTCTGGATCCGCAGTGGCATTTGAGGTACTTGGTGTTGGGGCCATGAAATACATATCTTTGTCTTTTTTCCGGCCCCTGAAGACAGTCTCCAGGCACCTGAGCAAGCTCTGTATTTTGTTGTGGATAAAATCAGTAGGGGTATCAAGAGTTAAATTAGTAGAATTGCTTCAGAATAAGACTTGGTCGCAGGAATGCATCATGCGTAGGGAAATTCACTGGGAAAATGAGTTGGACAGCAAGAGGGAAAAGGAACATCGCTAATCTGGTTATTCTCGGAAAAAACTATTGGAGGTGAAGACAGGGAAGCTATCATCAGCCAGCCATTGGCTGTAGAGAGGCTAGTTTTGACGTGACATGCTTGTTTGCTTTTTCTCTAGCTGATGTTTGTGAATCATGGCTCCATGGCAGCTTGTAAGAACATTCGACGGTGAAACCCATGGAAATTGATAGTTATATAATGAAAAATTTCACACCTGACTATTGGTGCGGCCCCCTTGCAGTCGAGCTCAAGTCTGAGATGAGGGGAGGTGGTCCAAACTTTCACCTCTGCTGGTTTACCAAATCATGTGGTTCACTGTACCAGCGTCCATGTCCACCCCCAGGATAAGCGGGGCGGGAAAGCCTAGTACTCTCCGGGGAGGGGTGGGGCCGGACAGCGATACCACCGACAACATCGTCCAAACAGGGAGGGCCACAATTGAGGTTCGACAGTGCTGGCCTGGCCGGCAGCTCGCTGCATGTGACAAAACATAATCCAACCTCCGGAGTCATTATCGGGCCGTGCTGATGATCACGAGCTTCGTCCCGGAAAACACCACATAGCAGGTTGCACTCCCTACCACAAAACTACTCCTCCCACATTAACCAAAGATGCCGGCAAATCTGAAAGTCTCGCAACTTGAACAGATTCAGCACATGATTGAGAATGGGCCATCAACGAGAGCTGAGATCGCCTTTGCTGCTGGTTGTAGCAAGCAAGCTGTAACATATATCCGTCAGAACCTGCAGGCATTTGGCAATGTCAGAGCTCCCCGGAACGGTGTTGGACGCCCTCGGAGTATCACCCCGCCGATGCTTGAAGCTATCTTGGAACGCTTGAAGGAAAAACCAACTCTATATCTGGATGAACTAGTGATTATCATATACGATGATTTTGGCAAGCGCGTAACCAAACAATGCCTAAGCAGGACACTTGCTTCTATCGGCTGGTCAAACAAGGCAGCTCGACAGAGAGCAAAGGAACAAAACGCGGATCTAAGAGATTATTACCTGTATAGCCTGTCCCCTCATTCGTCATACCAGCTAGTTTACGTGGATGAGTCGGGTTGTGATAAGAGGGTAGGGTTTCGACGAACTGGCTGGTCTCCTCTTGGTGTAACACCGATTCAGATCTCCAAATTCCACCGTGATCAACGTTATCAGATATTGCCCGCCTACACTCAGAAGGGCGTTCTCTTATCTCGAGTCTTTCAAGGCTCAACTGATGCCAGTATGTTTGAGGATTTCATTGAGCAACTTCTACACCATTGCAACAGATGGCCAGAGCCAAGGTCCGTAATCATCATGGATAATGCATCCTTCCACCGCACGGAGCGGGTTAAGCAGATGTGCCTGAGTGCGGGAGTTAAGCTGCTATACCTACCACCCTACTCTCCAGATCTTAACCCCATTGAGGAATTCTTCGCTGAACTTAAGCAGTTCATCAAGCGGAGGTGGCATAAGTACGAAGAAAATCCAGACCAAGGCTTCGACGCTTTTCTCAAGTGGTGTGTTGGAGTGGTTGGTTCAAGGGTACAGAGCGCTGAAGGCCATTTTCGGCATGCAGGTGTACTGATAGATGAATATATATAGCATTTCTCGGCTGTACCACACATACAGGAAGATAGACTATGGAGAATGGCCAAAGGCGACCGGTTGTCCATCCTATCAACTCGACTCCCCGCCATTCACATATCAATGAAAGTTGTCTACCCAGTATCTAATATCCTTGACAAATCGACGAGCAATACCCCATTTTACTCCCTGGTTCTTGAAATACTCAGGATCACTTAATTCGTCGATCTGGTCTAAGTCTAGTCCATCGCCTAGAGCCACGTCACACGCTTTGCGGAATTCATCTTTCCACGACTCATTCTCAACTTGTGACTGTTGCCAGTCACAATATGCCTGGACATTGGTGTCACGAAAACCAGCTAACTCAAGTCGCGAGGCCTTGGTTGAACAAATGTACCGATCTTCCGAGTTACGTGGTGATGATGACATACCCTGCTGTGTGGCCTGTGCGGGAAGCACGTTTGTGATGGTAATTGGTGGTGGGTAGGTTGACTCCGATGTAAGGCGACTACGACCCTTTTGCCCTTCCAGCCGCCGCCTCTCAGCCCTGTAGATCTGTTCGCGGATCATGCCAGGCACGTCTTCGTGGGACTCTAATCTCTTCCCACTCTTCACATATCTGACCAGGCTCAAAAGCTCGTCTCTGTAGAGTTTATAGTGTTTCTTCCCGTAAGGATCCTGCCAGCAGTGCGGTCCTAACTCACATGATCCAGGACAGCGCATTACCATATAAACATGTCTCCAGGCCGCAGGCTCTCCAGTTAATTCCTCCTCAGTGTTGACCTCCTGATCAAGACCTTGAAGCATCCCCTGGGTGGCAGAAGAAGTACCTCGTTTGCCAGTCGCAGGGCGACTGGCCGTAGAGCCTTGGTTGTCTTCTCTATAGTTGAATGATATCACAAGTTTCAATTTTTTGCCGGCAAGAAAGTGATGACCCCATTCAAGAAGCTGTTTCTCAATATCAGGCCAATCAATATCTGTCTTAACAAACTGTCGAGTAAGTTTGTCAACCCGAGGAACTGTCTCCACAATGGATGTGTCGTCCAATACAATCTTTTTGTGTGGATATTTAAGGCATAGCTTCTCTCTTAATTTTGGTTGGAGGAACAGCCTCCAATAAAACCCAGGGGCAAGAACCAGATCTTGCTCTGTATCTTTAACCACAGTCTTGGTGTTGAGAGTAACCTTCCACTCAATCCAATAGTGAATACAGGTCGGTGGGCTCTCATCATACGCCCTCCCTTCAACCCAATCTCCGTATTGCAGGAGCGGAAGTCTATCTGTGCGGGAGGGGCTTGTTTGAGGGGCGGAGTACTCAAAGGGGGATGGAGAATTAGCGTTGATAAAACTTGACAGCGAGGAGGGGGTACGATCGAAGTTTCCGGGAGTTGGTGCATCCTGTGGCGACTCATCCCATCGCCACGACTCGTATTGGTAAGCACCATCATCATTTTCAGGGCTAAATAAGTTCGAGCTCATCTCTTTCAACGACCAAGGCTTCTGTGGTTAGCAATACTTGCTCAATCTCGCACCCTACGCTGCGTCAGCAGCTGTTGCTCGCCGACGAGTAACAGTTAGCAAACGACAGCTGCAGGCAACGAAAGATTCTGAATGACTCGACTGTCCTATTTTGTTACATCAGGCAATCGAAATTGGACTGTGTGTCTGTCGACTGTATGAATTACAAGGCAGAGATCTGTGCTTGCCAGAAAGGGGAAGTTGATACATGGCACGTCTGCGTGGGACCAGGAACAAGTGGCTCCCTGAGATCTACGGTGCCGGGCCGGGGAGTTCCATGCTCTTCCATGGATGTCTCCCGCGGTTATGCACCGCTCTCTGGCTTACTTATGTTAACTTAATGTAGTTTAGTGAGCTAAATACACAACGTTAATTAACTAACTTAGCTAGTTATTTATAACTTAATACTGTCCTTTAAGCATTTCATGTATTGTATGATAAGAAATTTACAGCCGCCCTCATTTGCAAGCGGGAGGCTCTATAACTTCCTGACTAACGTCTTGGCAGTGGGGCCAGAAAACAATCATCATGTGTCTGAAGGTCAGAGGAATTTCGTGACCGACTATATCTCATGCTGATGGGGGAAGTGAGCTTTTTTCTAGGTTTACACTGACTATTAGGAAGGAAGATGTCTATTTGAATGTGGGAGCTAGCTGTGAGCGGGGCTACCCAGTGGTGAAGGGGAATTGTTTTATCAGTGAACATGATGAGCAAGGAGAGGAGATGATACCTCAATACTGTGTTGACGAAGAAGGAATGATGGTTGAAGATTTGTTGTGTCTGTTGATTTTTCTGGAGTGCTGGGTTAGTAGTGCTTGTTATAACTGGGAGAATGCCACATGGAGACAGCGGAATATACAAGAAGTGTATGATCGATTTGAGGAAGATGGGCTGAATGAGTTCGTACCGGGTTGGGACACTGTTGGCATGCACTTTTGGTGAGGTAGTTTACAGATGTGCTGGACCAAGGAGTCCAGGCAGACCAGAGATCTGGAGAGGTGTAGACTAGAGTGAACCTTCTGAGGACTAGCCGCGGGGGCTTCGCATAAACATAGCTGATATAGTCCAATATTTGAAATTATAAATGTAGTACAAATAACATCCAAGACACAGAAAACAGAAAACGGCTCAGTATTTACTCGCGCTAGCTTCGTGTCAATATCTCAACTTGCTACCGCAGAATGTTTGCACATTCACGATATTCATACTGACATGTCCCATTTCGGTTAATAGTAAGTTCTTGCAGGATGCCTAGGCTAAAAACATTAGCCAAGTTATCGGCAATGGTCTTCGTCGTGCCTGAACATAGTCTAATGCCCCAAGCGTGAACTTCCTCAACTAAAACCCATGCATCCTCCAAATGCACAAATCGGAGAGAATTTGCGTGCAAACGGACAAACCTTTCCAGATCTGCAGGCCATATCCAGCACGTCCCTAGCTCCAGTCGGCGGAGGGAAGGAAGGGAAATAATGGCCATAAATTCAAGAAGAGCAGGACTATCATGAATATGGATATCTTGAACATCATGCAATGCATCTTCTACTTTATGACACATTGTAGTTTCGACAGCAGAGTATAGTCCGGATACTTTGAAGCTTCGGAAGACTATTCCTTTTCTCCGACCTGTCATCATGGCATCCAGGATTGTTTCCAGATGCAGGGGGAATGAATCTCTCCAGTCAACAAAAACGCGACCCGAAATCCAGCTAAAAGGCTTTATGGTACTGTTCACAAATGCTATATCAACCTCTTGGAGACGGTGGAAACGTGATATGCTTTTCTCAGTGGCCGTGCGATCTTTGCCCTTTGTGATTATGTTCTGTTGTTCGCGGCAGACACGAGCAAAATATGAATATATTGTATGGTATGAAATCTGCTTGCCGCTAGAGATCCAGGAAAGCTCTCTTAGATCTTGAAGGTACTCTGATGGTGTGTACACGCATGTCCGGAAGTAATCCCATGATTGCACGTCTAAGACTTGGTCAGCAGACAAATTTATAACTTCAGTTTTCTTTTATGGGTAACCAACAGGGATCTATGAGTTCCGGTGCTTCATAGCAAATTGTCTTCACATGTTGGCTCACTGGGGACTTGGATGCTTGCTCTAGTTGTTCAAGCCCTGCCCTTGAGAAAGGGACGCTCAGCTTTTGGAACATATGTGGAGCACAGAGAGTTCTGAATTGCTTGTTGACCTGTGAGAGCTCTGACAGTTTCTTGTCAAGATGAAGATATTCTATTGTCATATTCAGCAGCTCCACAGGGAAATGAGTCAGTTGAATTGTCGATGACATATTGAAGGGACATGAAAAGCAGGATTAGAAAAATGAAGGTATCATTTAACAACCACCCAAATGGTAGATATGAATCTATGATACTTAAATCACTGTTAGTCTCTTGGTACAAGATTTGTAAACCCGGCTACCAAATGGGTTCGCAGGTGATGCCTACTGCAGTATCACCTCATATCAACCAAATAGTGTCGCAGTGAGGCCATCACTAGTTGGGTGCCAAGACGAAAGGGAAAAACCAAAGAAATTTTAAATTCGTGGACTGTCTGGATTGTCCCATATTTTTTTCAGATTTTGTTCCTGTAGGGGGGCCTATCGAGTAGATGGTCAACCATAAATGACCTTGCGTGCGATCTACAGCCTCACTACCACCATCCTCTATTTACACAAGTAAACACTGAATAAGACTCAAAATGGATCATTGCCATTCAGCCTCTGAAGTTTCATCCTTGCTTGACATATCCAGATTTCAAAATCCCAGTCTTCACTTCCCACAGGCACAAAGCATTGTTCCACTTGCAAGAACCAATTATATGCATCAGGCAAAAGACCTCATCGATGACAATGCTCCTGGATTTGTCAGTCTCTTTCTTTTGAATTGGCAAAAGTATGGCCTTTCCTTCCAGACACAGTCAGGATCTGTCATTGAAAATGACCTTTGTCTTCGACACCATACACTTTTACCCTTGGATCTGTTGAATATGGCCCAGAGAATACGCCTGCGAATCAACCAGATCATTCAATATCTCCATATGGTCAGGCGTTTTCACTTTCTTAAGATCCAGAAATCGAGAGGTCAGAGAGTTTCACAAAGGGGAAAGCGCGTTGCTGCACTTGCTGCTGAGATAATTTTAAGTGAAATGTACAGTGACTGGGAATGCATTGATGAGAGTTTACAAAGTGAGCGCAGACAAAAATTCAGTCAGCAAAATCGACAAGCCAGAAGGTGGTTGGTACTGGCATCCAGACTGTCATTTGGCGCTCTGCTGATTTGCGGGTGTAAACTAGAACAAAAGATGTATGGTATGCCCTCAAGCTTATTTCTGCTGGGTTGATTGCTAAAGGATCATCAAAGAAACAAACATTCCACAGAAAAGCAAGTTGTTGCATTGGCCACCCATGTTGCTGAAAAATTCCCAGAGATTGTGGAGACCTACAATCTTCTGGATTCAGCCGCAAGAGACTTTCTTAACCAGGATAATGCACTACAGCTAACTGAGGTTGAACCTATCATTGCGCGTATTGAACACCACCTTCACGCCAGTTGTTCCCCGTTGTTTAGAAGAGCATTCTCGCCTATGGACTTTAATTCGCTCATCTGTCTAGACGAAGGCAGCGACGGCGATCCGTGCGAGGTGGCCGACACTATCAATCCTACCCTCCTAGATAACGCCCTTCCAAAGGAAGCACAAGCCCTTTGATTCAAAAAGGCAGGTAGAGCAGAGGATTCGGGATATGTCAAAATCATGGTCATAATTTTGTGGTCGGGTAAACAGTCGATAGAACATTCAGTCAATAATTATGTACAGTGTCTTGCTGCTGTTACTTCTCCTATCCAACATTTACACCAGTATCATTTATGATAAAGTAGGAAGTTAGTTCAATCAGTTTCTATCCCTACACATGGATTGTGTCTACTAGAGGAATATAAAGAGAGTGTTATGATGCTTAACAATACAGAGGAGGTGGTATTGAATTCATACTTTGACCTCTCGCCTAGGCGATATGCACGATCCCACTATCTGGCCCTTATATATACACCTGAGTACATGAGCCATTACTTTCTGATGTATCTGGCATGCTATATTCCACTAGCTTGACGCTGCATATATTGCAATAGCCATTACAGCGACCGAAATCAATGCCCCTGACTTTAACATCCTCTTTCGGCGCATAAGATACTCGCTCTGCATGGCGGAACGAAGCAGTCCATACAGTCCAGTCAATGGCCATACCTCCGGCATCTTATCCTCCTTCCCCGCTATAAGTACGTATACCTTTCCATACAATGTCGGTAGACACGTGTTGACTGTCAGGAAAGACGAGCGATTGAATTGGTATCTGGCCATTCGACGCCGAACACAACATCTAATCCGGCATTATGACAAGATGAGATGTTGACCGGTTTATTCAGTCATATCTCTCTGTAAGGTGGAAAAGGACGTCTATTTCGATCAGATCTACCAGAAATGTATTAGTTGTTGTTATGTTCCATTGGAAGAGGCATTGCGGCCGCGACGGGCATGGTGGAGATTTTTTTGCATACGCGATGCAGTTCATAAGTATGTTCATAATATCCACAGCATTTTGAGATACTTTATAAGACCAATTAAGGTGACCCCCAACATCGCCCAAAGCGCCAGTTGCGCTATAGAAACAGCCGCATCGTTAGCCAACCATCTTTCCCGAGTCGACAAACACCTAGCTTTCGACTTCAATATGGAGTCATGGAGTCATTCTCAGCCGGATGGTGTGCATGCTTCTAGTGGGTTTACTGGAGAGTATGTGGTATGTGGTATGTGGTTCTCTGGACGTGTCTCTTATGGTATTTGCTATGGTATGTATGCTATTATTATTATTTAATCAAGTTTATTGTCCATACCGAGCCCTAGAGCTATGACAGACCATGATTCATGGACTCGAGGCTAGTAGTTATTATACAATCTCTTGTCCCTATGAGTTCCTGAGGCGGCACCCCCTTCTATCATCTTTTCTGATCCTTTTCCTCGCCCCAAACCGCCTGTGTGCGCAGGGCTTTCGAGCAAACTGCTCTCCTTGTGTTTTCAGAGCAAGATGGGTGTGGCCTAGGCTGAGTCTCAGCCCTAGGCTACCCTCCCTGTTATCCTTCCCCTGTTCTGATCGCCTCCTCCAATACTTCCAGTCCCCATTCATCGTCCCTTTAGGCCCTTTCTGCCGTCCGCTGTAGGTGTGCTTGGGGTAGAGCTACACTGGTACTGGCTAGGAATTGTAGCAGCGCCCTGGTAGCTCTGGGCTCTCCCAGGAGTTGTCCCTGCGGGTGCTCCTCTGCAGCAGTAGGTCTTGTAATCCCATCCAGCTCCAGATCCCTGTAGAGCTTGTTCCGTTGATGTCGCCATTTCCGGCATTCAAAGAAAAGATGGTGTATTGTCTCCCTCGATAGGCCACAATCTCTGCAGGTTGCGTCCTCTTGGGCCTTAATCTGATGTAGATATGCTCCAATGGCTGCATGTCCTGACTTCAGTTGGAAATACCGGCTTGCCAGGTGCTTGGAAGCTACTGCAGCTGTTGGGTTGAGCTGCCAGTTTTTCTGCGGCCTGTACGTTCGTTGACCTTGTTGGGATTGTCGGCTGAGCTTCTGAGTGAGCCAACTCTGCTTCTGTGTTTTGATGGCTTCTGTTCGGGTTCTGCAGGCAAATGCCAGGGAGATCTCTCTTGGGCCTCTTCCTGGGGGTTTGTTGGCTGCCTGCTTTGCTACCTGGTCAGCTCTTTCATTCCTTCTACTCCTGCATGTCCCGGAACCCATTGGATAGTGGGTTGACGACCTCGGGCATGTAGTCTCTTGGCTATAGCATGTGCTTGGATCACTAATGCTTGGCCCGGTCCTGGCTGGGTATGCCGCAGTCTCGCAATGGCGGCTTGGGAGTCCAGCAGGATAGGGATTGGCCTTTGAGGTATGTATGCTAGTATGATAGGCGACCCAATACTATGCAATGGTATTTATTGTTTCCATTTATATGCATTGCCTCTGTATTCAGACTCCTACACACAATATGCTACGTTAATGTCTAGTCCAACCCAATGGCCGCATTGAGTCTTCAATTTTTTGGCCTTGTATATAGCACCTGGGTGGCTAATTTGGTGATTAGTTCTTTCCTGTATTTTGCTGCTTTTAGTGTGTGATATATCCAGGTCTATCTATCTAAGAAGATGATAAAAGGAGCAATTTTGTGCTCAGGTCGCCATACATCAGTAACTTTATCTTAGAATTCAGCCTAATTGCAATCCCATCACATTGGATCTCCTACCCCAGCCGTCAGATCCAGATCCTCTCCACTGCTACCCGCCGCCTTGACCCGGCCATTCCCCATGGCTGCCCGAAAAGTAAGGACTTCCACAGAGACAGAGCAACCAGATGGGGTCTGAGGGTGATGAGGGAGCCAGCGGTGATACCAAGTCTGGCTTCGATGTTGATCCAGATGGAAATGCTTGTGGTTGCGTAGAGGAATTCGCTGCCAAATCATCAATTCAAAGATTCTCAATATGGTATAATTTCCTGTTTATGGTCTACTCAATCGGGCATACCCTTGTTCAATCTGCGGATTATTTGGACATTATTAATCTGGTGTTCTTCGCTTGGATCCTTTAGTCAAGGACACCGGCTGGCTTGGACATTGTGTCGTGGCAGTAGCTGGTCGCTGCTCAGGTCTGTGTCAACCTTCAGCAGAAGGAAAGTTGCAACGAGCTACTGACCGCTCATTCGCTTGTAAGACTCGATCGAATCAACCATTCAACGGTACACATCTGCCAATGAAGTGGACAGGCAGCCGATGATCGAGCATTCAGTGGGGGACTGGGAATATTAGGGCAATAGATAGATGCTTACCCGCAGATCTGTTATTCTTCACGGAACTGTGTACAATGTACTACGCCTGCTATCCATCTGAGCGGTCTGGAGCTCTGCTATTGTAGAGGTTTGAGGGGTAGTAGTAGTAGTAATCAAGTTTATTGTCCTTATCGAGCCCTATGGGCTATGAAAGACAGTACGGTTCACGAGCATAAGCTCCGACTCAGTTCCTAAATACATGTTTTGATCGTTCGAGACTCGGATCGTTCGGATCGAAGATCCTTGAATTTCCTTTTCCTCGCCCCATTCCGCCTATCTGCGCAGGGCATTCGGGTAGTACTCATCGCAGGGTATTCCTCCAGCGCTACGATAACTGTGGCTAGAGGAGCCTGCAGTTTTCTATACCCTTCTTGTGTTTGTGGCCTTCTTTGCCAGTTCAAGCTGGTCGTCCTGGGGGAACTAGATGTACTAGGAGTCTGAGGACCATGCTAGACAGAGCTAGTAAAGTTCAAGCGTTTTGTGGTAGATGTTAAGTCGGCGGTGGGAATCCAACCCATGACCCCCAGTTTTGGGGCAAAACCTCAGCAAAATCCCTCGCCTGGGAGCCTACTCGGTGTGCATACCACAGCACAGCCGCTACCGATCCTAATCAATCGTAGGCATAGCGGCACGACTGGTTGTCAGCAGGGTGGCAGTGTGATGCCAGCATATCCTTTGCATTCGGGCAGTATGGTGCCAGTGTGTTTCTCGCAGGCGTATCGGCGCGGTTGGTTGTCAGCAAGTGGGCAGTGTGATGCCAGCATGTCTCTCGCAGGCAAATCGGCACGAGTGTAGAAGTCAGATGCGTTACAGGCAGAGCCGTTGGATAGCGCGATGAGGCCAGGGAACCCAGCTATCTTCCCGTCTCACAGCCCAGTATCAACACAGGGTAGGCGCGTTGGTGACGCGCCTGGTTAGGGGTACACAACCCACAGGCTGTACCCTCCGTCGGATGGCAGTACGATACCAGCGTGCTATGGCGTTCAATAATCGTAGCGAGATATGGCAGGCAGAAACCTTAGCTATTCCTTATAGTCATCGACCATTTCGTGCGGTCGGGCGGGCGCGGACGCGTTGGGAGACCAACTCGACGCGTCCACACACCCACTCCGGGGGATTCTTCTTGGTTTCCTCATCAAATGATGAGTGTCACGGTCTAGTCACGTGAAGGGTTGACGGTTTTGGTGTGTGATGGATGGTTGATTGATTGGTGGCCTATCGGCTAAGGCTAGCTATAACTACCGGGCAGAAAGCGAGGGCGGTGAGACACGTGACCCGCTGGGTACCAATGAAGCGGGGTCTCTCGGATCGTAGCTCAAAAGGGAAATCGGGAGTCGATTATTCCGGACTAAACGAGGTCTATATGGAGAGAACTAGGCGAAGGCAGAGATGTATTGTCTATCAAACGTAGGTGC
>JBDODA010000190.1:0-13574 GCA_039880815.1 Aspergillus intermedius | reverse complement strand
AAAAGAATCGCTTCGTCCGGCGTAATCAGTCTGGACGGCGTCATCCAGGGCATCGGTTGTCCGATCCGTTTAGATGCGAAAGCAGAATATATGCTACCCCCCCTGGCGAGAAATAGGGGGTGATAACGCCCTGAGTGCTATGGAAAGGTCAAAAATGCTGAAACTGAACCTATCCAGACACACCAAGCAACTCAGGAAGGCAGTCTGCTCAAGAGAACTGACTGTAAAAGAAGAGGAGGGCTCATAACCTTTTAGTGGGCAAGCGTCGTCGATTGGATGGGTGGTCTATCGGCTCAGCTAACTATATAACTACCGGGCAGAAAGCGGGGGCGGTGAGACACGTGACCCGCTGGGTACTAACATCACATGACTACTTGGTAGTAATCTGAAACGAGCGGTAGCTCAGGATCGGGGAATCGGGGAGTCGATAATCCGGACTATACGAGGCTATATAACGAAGAGTGTGATATTGGAATCTATAGACACCTTGACAATAGAATGAGTGCTTAGCCATCTAAAACGTATGGCCATGATGTCCCTATTTATGTACAAGGATTCTTCCGTTTTCGGAAATCAGGCCGCTTTCAGTAATCGGGCCGACTATTAATCCAATGTTACTTTCATCATAATCCGGGTAGTCATATGGGAGGATTTTGGTAGTCGTCACTACCAGAATCACTACCAAGTTACTACCAAACCAACTACCAGCTAACAGGATGGAAGGGTATAAAAGGACACTCATTCATGTACTTAGTTTAGTTCTTCGCGATCAATCTAGTTAATCAAGCATTGGTTACCTTCTAGTTTCTGACTCGTCCGCACTTAACCAACAACCCAGTATACGTACTCGGTTGGCCTTGTTTCTCTATTCACTACCTTTATCGATTCTATTTGTTGATTACCTTACGGAGCCTGGAGGGGGCGATATACCCATCGACGCACTACGACTTGGACCTGGATGGTCATTGAAGCATACGAATACAGTGGAACACTTAGGGTAAGTGTTCAAGTCTCGAAATACAACTAACTAGAACCCTAGTAGGATACGAGAGAAGCCAGGTTGTGACACTGACTTCCATGCTTACTCTTCGCTTCTATTACCTAGGGATATCCAACAACTAACTGACCGACATGTGGCTTAAGTTTGGTCAATAGCCTGATGGGTATCTCCCAAGTGAGTTAGAAGGTGATGCCGCTTTTTCAGTTGTGTTACCACGGGTGAGCCTGGGTGAGTGCGCTATAGAGCGGATGTGTGATCACCCAACATCACCCAGCGCCGCGCAATTTCAATCCTTCATAAGACTCTGACCAAGTAAAAACTTTCTGTGTTGCTGTAAGGCCTATCACGAAGTCTGTCACATCAAAATTGTAGATATCTTCAGGTAGGATATCACTGTCACGGAACAGGAACACTCGCTAGATGTAACATGCTTGATTACCTTGGCCTGTTTGGAGTAGGACATCCGCTGAGCATCACTTAATCCCCTCGCACATACTAGATAGCTCTTCGCCGGCAGGCCTTCCTCTTTCCTTTCTCTCCCCGTGTTAGAACTTCGTCAATAGTCTACCAATAGATTCATATTGAACGGGAACGTCACAATCGTACTGTATAATAGTCTGTTGAATGCAGTCAAACCACTGATGAATCACCTTCAGATCTTCACATTTTGCCGTTGATCATCATATCTTCGTGAGAAACGTGTTTTTGAGCTCCGGTTGTCGATTAATGAGGTTATAGACCCATTTTTCGCCAACCATTTGAATCAGTGCTTCCCCACGCTCTGCAAGTAGAAGATTTGCTGTATCTCATACAGCCCTAGCCTAGGCGCTCCTCCAAGATGATCCATGGAGAGTATCCATTGTAGAAGCGATTCCTCTTCATTCTGTGTCAATCTATGGTTATTAGCACGCGTATTTTGATCTTGAGGTCGTGCGGCTAGAAAACGTCGGAGTGTTCGATCTACCGTATCGAATTGACATGCTACTTCGCACATAGAGGTGATTTCTTGTTTTCTTGTTTTTGAAAAGTCTCAATTATGACTAGGAGCCTACCCTCTTGCTCAATGGAATTTCGCTTCGATTAGGTGTGTTTTGGTGGCACCGTAGGTGGTCGAGAGAAGTAGAGTGCGACGCAGGCAAAGCGAACGGGATAGGTGCGGCGCTCGCTTACCGAATACATCAGTTAACTTGAAGAGCGGTACGGTCAGGTCGACAGATAATCCGGCAGCGATGCTATCGGATCCGGAGATCGAGAGAGGAGCTGCGATGAAGCTATATAGACAAAATAGAATGCTATTGAATCATCGGCTAATCGTACAGGGAATTTTTTTTCTGTTCTCCGAGCCAGAGTCCGGGAAAGCTGCAAGCTGCTATCTAAAGAGTGTAGTGGAGCTCGCGAGAGCGATCCAATAATAGTAGGTGATGCTGAATGCTGACATCTCAGGCATCTGCCAAGTTTGACATTTGAATTACGCAAAAGGGTGATGTCGATAAGCTATATCCACCATAATAATACCCAGCCCTCTTATTATAGTTAATCGGAATTTTTAATAGGATAATGTTATAGATATCCCAGTCTGCCCTGCACTCTGGCCTACAGGATCCAGACTCCGCAGTGGGCTTTCAATCATTTCAATCACAGTATACTGGGCATTATATTAGCAATAACATGCGTATGATGGGCTGGAAGAAATTGTCACCTTTGTCTATTTAAGCGGCATTACATCCTCAGAGGAGTAAAGTAGAACATTGATTACTGGTTGCCAACAAATCCTGCAGGTACTGTTCCGAAAGCTTGAGCTTGCTGTACAAATCAGTAAAGTGCAAACAAAATACAATCGTGCCAGCCCCAGTAGGTTGTCGTGTCTGAAGCAATGGAAATACACATTTATTGTGAAGGAATGCCTCGACAGCGCGATCCAGGAACTAAAGGCATGGCAAACTATCTTTGACCCGTTTTGGTATCTGATTATCCGAGTTGCCAACCCCCTCATCGACACGGAGCTTGCCAGACAGATCTTACTGACAGTGGCGCTTTCCATCGCTCATCGACTTTGACAGACCTTGGCTGTGAAACCGCCACCGAATGAACGGATCTTCCTTCCAGCTAGTGGTATTTCCAAAATCCAGACAATTATAAACTATTTTAACTATCCCAATATTAGCCAATACCACGAGAAAAAAAAGTAGTATTTGTATTCCTCATCATCCTATCCTAGCTGGTTCTAACCAAATGACTGCTATACAGGGTTGGGCGCTTTTCTTCTCGAACTGTTCCTGCAGTCCGCGCGGGAGGCGATCGTAGTGGAAGCCAAAACAGAAGAAGCGAGATAATCTTTGAATTATAATCCCAGCTATAATATTCAGGTCCTCGATATCGGTTCCTTTAAGCCGATGAAGATGCGGTTGCTTTGGGGTCTCAAATGAAGTCCTTGTGCCTTGCTAGAGCGTAAGATTCAGCTTCGAATAGACTGTGTACTGCATCCCAGCCATTTTGAAGCTGCACAATTGGCAAAGCGGCCTCCCTCCGGGTATCGACTGCATCGTATATTAAGCCTCTGTCATCAATGGACGATGCTGACGGTTGGATCGGAGTTCTTGCTGGTAAATCACGAGATGTAGTCTCTGATGGAGCACGTAGGGGAGATATCGGTCTGTCCGATTTTCGGGTCCTCTCTGGCAGGAGACCACAGGATTCTAAAGCGTCGACAGGGGAAACTGTTATGCGACCTTTCTTGAACACCATGCGAGTGATGGCTGACGCGAACACCGCATTTCCCAATTCTGCTCTTGGTGCCAAGTGAGGTCGTCGCGAAGCGACGACACTTTGAGTGGACTCGGACATATAACCCTGAGGTCGAAAAGTTCTCTGCGGAACGAAATGAGTAACCATATAGATCCATTTCTCATCCCAGCTGGCAACCTTGGTCCAGAGTTCGTAAGGTTGACACGGTTTGATCTCCTTCCGAAAAACACAAGAAACAGCGCCGACAATAAGGTTGCACCGACCCACAGGTGTGCTCCCAAAGAATATGGGGGCGAACAGGATTCCACTTAGGTGCGATCTGGCAATATCCAGGTCGGTAAAATACGTTGAGTTTGATTTGTGGAGGTTAAAGTCGCATTCAGGGAAAGCCGGCCGAGCAGTAAGGATAGACGGCAGAAACAAGTGTCGGCTCGTGAGCGGAGTCGAACGCTTCAAGCAGGAAAATAGCTTCTGTTTGAGCAAAGCCCAGAAGAAACGAAGCTGGTTTGGATCAGCGAGGGTAACGTTCTGCAAACAGATTTGCCGGTGACACTCACATGCCATACGAAGGGGAACGACTTCGCAAATATCACCAGGGCGGTGATAATCAGCCATTTCCATCCCGTCATCTTGTGAAAATCTGCTCTACAGCAAAATGCTGTGGAAATTTCACGCAAATAACATGTTCCCAGACCAAATGTATAAATATGCTGCGGATGACCGAAATTGCCGACAAAAGGGTTGGAAGAAGTGTCCTAGGCAGCGTGTTTGTTTCCGAGCGTTCAAAGTCGCCTCGGTGTTTGAAGAAACCCCGAGGTGAGTTGAGTTCACTGGGAGCCATGGAGAATTACCTATAAATTGCAGAGCTGAACCGGTCCATGATCCGGCTACCCTATCTGACAACAAAGACACCCTTCGACACCGTTTCTTGACATCAGCAGCGCTACGCTCGCCAAAATGTCCGACCAGAGCCTGGTTCAAATTGACTACGAAGGCAAATTTGCCATAATCACACTCAACAACCCAGCGAAGTTCAACTCTTTGACACAGAGCTCTTTCTCTCGTCTGGCGAGTCTGCTGAGAGAAGCAGACGCGAACAAGGATGTTTACGTCACTCTTCTGATTGGGGAAGGGTCCTTCTTCTCCGCGTAAGCCAGCCTTGACCCTATTTCGGCGAGATTAGACTAATGGCCTGGCTCTACAAGTGGTGCCGATCTCAAGGTCACCCCCCCTTCCATGGACGAAATGCTGTCCCGCCCCTATTGGCTTCCGAAGCTCGTCAACAACAATCTAGACGTTGCAAGCGCCTTTTACAGCCACTCCAAAATCCTTGTGACCGCCTTGAATGGCCCCGTGATCGGGCTTTCAGCAGCACTCATTTCCCACTCCGACTTCATCTACGCAGTGCCTGACGCGTACCTCTTGACACCGTTCACCTCGTTGGGCTTATTTGCCGAAGGGGGTGCAAGCGTCGCTTTCGTCCATAGGATGGGACTGGGCAAGGCCAAAGAAGCCCTGATTCTGGGCCGAAAGTTACCTGTTAGCGAGCTCGTCCAGGTCGGCTTCGTCAATCACATCTTCAAGGACAAGAACAACTTCCGGGCTCAAGTGTTGGAATACTTACGTCAGACTTTTAGTTCCCATCTGGTCGGCTCGAGTTTGCTGGGAACAAAGGCACTGATGCGTCGCCGAATCGTTCGTGAGCAGGACGAAGTAGCTCCATTGGAGACGTTCCAGGGTCTTGAACGTTTCTGCGAAGGTATCCCACAGAAGGAGATGGGCAAGATCATGTCTGGAAACAAGAGACACCGACTTTGAGTGACCGTGCTCCTGAAGCTGAGGCTCGATATTTTTCTCTGTGCTTTTTTTCTTTTTTTTTTTTTTTGTTTTTGTTTTTGTTTGATTTCTGGTTCCAATGCTTGAATGGAATTAAGTTACGTACCCCACTTTTCGGTCTGCATTCAATCATGTAGATTCCTCGGCACTCCCTGCTTCCAAGCACCTCAAGTTTGCCGAGAAAATTGCCGAGGTAAATATGTACTATCTTCAATCTTTGCTGCCCTGGCCGCGTTCTGATGTGTTTCATTTTCATTATCTCTATCCGTAGCCACCATGCTGCCTCACTCAGGGACCGCTGGTTCCTCCTCTAGATCAAGAAAACGAGCAGCCGGGGCTTGCCATGCATGTCATGCCCGCAAAGTTCGCTGCAGCATCTCTCAGACTGGGACACCCTGCACAAACTGTTCTCTGGACAACGTTAGCTGCCAAGCACGTCCGAGGCAGCGTCCAAGGTGAGTCTCGGGTTAATTTCAGGCGGGATTGACAGTTCATTGACACACTTGGCCGACCTCGGGGCGCTATCAGAACAAGGAGAGGCGGGAATCCGCTACGAACGCCGAGTGATGGGGTTTCCATCACCCAGGACGGGGCAAGCATCGATGAGCCAGTCTATCGTCCATTCACTGGCCACTTCGGCCACCACTCGGAAGCCCAGGAACCCCACAGAACAAGCCCCGAGGCCTTCCCTCAAGTAGCCTGCTCACCAGTGTATGGTAAGAGTCACTAGATTAGTTGAGGCAAGTGCCTATCGGGCTCTGACTCTCGCACAAGGTGATCCTCAAGGTGTTGCTCTCGTTGCCGATGTCTGCCAACCCGAGCGTCGAGGCAAAAGTGGCCACTTTGTCGTCGCCGCTCTTAGCTCGGCCAACATAGATTCTGTGACGCTCGACTACCTGAAACGAAGAGGGTGCTTTGACCTGCCAACCCTCGAGATCCAACGAGCCCTCATCCGGTCGTACTTCCATTACGTCCATCCTTTTTTCCCGGTCATACACGTCTCTTCATTCTTCCAAACCTTTGAAAGGCCAGAGCAGGAAGGGATGTGCCTTCATCTTCTCTGGAGCATTTTTCTGGCGGCTACCAACGTAAGGAAAGATCCCGTTGCATTGGGTTCCATTATCGACAACTTCGCTAATTGTCGATCATCCAGTTTGCAGACATGACAATGGTGCGGTCAGCTGGTTTTGAGTCACGAAAGGACATGAAACGTTCAATGTTCTTACGAGCCAAGGCATGCTCTCCGTTGTTCGATATCACAGACTCATCTAATTTCTTCCTTGTAGGCGTTGTACGATGCAGATTACGAACGCTCCAAAATAAACCTGATTCAAGCGGTGCTGTTAATGGGGTTCTGGTACTCAGATACAGAGGATAGACTTGGACCGTGGCACTGGAACGGCGTCGCCATCAGTCTTTGCCAGAGCATTGGGTTGCATCGCCAACCTGACGCTAGCATCATCCACTCTCGGTATGGCTCATCCATTGATCGAGACTTATGGACGCATCTGTGGTGGTCTTGCTTCTTCCGAGAAGCATGGCTATCTGTTGGCATGGGAAGACCAATGCGGATCGACTTGGCACACTCAGATACGCCAAAACCTGATGCAAACGCCTCCGAGCGCTTGTATTCCGGGCTGACAGAGCCTCAACGTCAGGAGTACATCCCAGAGAGCTCTACAGTTCTGTTCTTATTATGGGATGAGTTGCTTTGTGTTACCAGCATTCTGTCCCGGATTCTCGCTGTTCAACAACTCGCCAAGCGGACGCTTTCGAGCCATGTGGAAGTAGATCACCTAGAACGTGAGCTTAGAGGACATCACGGCCACCTGGATCGCCTCCGAACTAGTACTACCGACCCCGTGCTGACTCTTCACATGCATCATTTCGAAATATTCTTCGAGTAAGAATACCTGTCGCATTGCGGAAATTATGGTTTCTGACGGCGGTTACCAGGTCTACACTTCTAGTTCTTTATCGCCCATTTATCCTACAGAGCCTTGGCAACCAGGACACCATCATCCATGACAAAAGAACACAGGATTGGCTGTCAAGCGCAGAAAGGAAAGCGACCGCAGCAGCTATGAATACGACAAACGTCCTTAGTAATATGATCACGGCAGACATGATACGCCTCGCTCAATCACTAATGTAAGGAATATATCAGCCACCACAGAAGGGCTGTCAACTCTTCTTTACCGATTTGCTGATACTCGACAGTTGCATCGCTCTTGTACCCACATTGCAGGTCCATCTCCTGCATTCCGTATCGCCCCGGAAGTTGGTTCAACGCTTAGGCTATCATCAGCTAGACCTGTGTATGATGGTAGTAAACGAACTCAAGATCACATATTTTGGCGCGGAGATCTTGTATCGGCTGTTTACAAGAGCTCGAGAGACCATAGATTCCAGACGCCGTGGCTTGGAAACCACCCCTTCCGGGGAGGACGAAGGTGACGTGGTGAGCCCAGATGGTCGAGATCATCCCAATGGCGAAACTGCCAGGTCAGTGTCGCCCATGGCATGGACTTTCAACGTTGCTGGTAACTATGAGCATGTGACAGGCGCAAGGTACGTGTTTCTTTATATGCGGGCGCCCGACGCCGCTGCGGTTGGGCAAGATACAGCTAACCAAGCGACATATAGCGACGAATATGGGAATGCAGATGTCAATTCCATCCTCAGTCAGTGCATGTTTCCTGATTTCGCAACTATTGAGGTGATGGGCATGGCCGGAACCTCACAACCGCGGAATGGACAAGTTTGAATAACAATTACGTTGTAGTACTAGCTTATAGGGATATGGAGAGGATGGAAATGATACGATTGGTTTCAAAAATATCTTCACATCTTCGACTTGGTTTTATGGACGGTCTTGATGTCGGTAGGCAATGCTTGATCGCCAAGAACAAATATCTGGGTACGTCAAGCCTGCCGACATGCCTGCGAGACCGGGTAACCTCCAAGCGCCACCATCCACTACCAAGACATGGCCATTGACGTAATTGCCAGCTTCGCTGAAAAGGAACACAGTGGCATCGGAAATCTCTTTCAAGAGACCGTATCTGCCCAGTGGGATATTGCGTGCGGCCTGCCCAGACTCCCGTGCAGCTTCGCTCGAGAGTCTTTGAAGCCCTTCCGTTCCTTTATGCCCCCAGGGCTGATGACGTTGGATGTCAGCTTTCCTGGCCCGTACTCCAAGGCAACAGACGCAGAGAGCGCATCTACTCCAGCCTTTGCCGCAGCGACGTGGGCTTGATAAGGAACTCCAGTAAAGTGGAACATGGCAGAGATGAAAATTATGCGCCCGCCTGTCGTTGGACCAGGATTCTGGTTCCTGGCTGCCGAAGCTAGCAGACAGGGTAAAGTAGACTTGAGTGTGTTGTACGATCCGAGCAGATCAATATCAACTACGCTCTTGAACGCATTGGCAGAGGCCCTCAATCGGTGCGAGGAAGTTGCCCGCTGCTCCAGCACTGAGACTCGTCTCTTTGGTTAACAAATGGGCCAATATTCCAAATGGTTTGGGTGACTTAGCCCGAGGGTAATGTATGTAGGTCAGTGCTCACATCACAAAGTCAATACCGCCGAGTTCTCGCACACATTCACGGACTGCGCCCTCAAGCGCCTCTGATTTTCTCACATCGATATTGCCAATGCCAATTACTTTGGAGCCGGCACGGACTTCGGCAATAGCCTGAGCGACTCTGGCTGTCTGCTCTGCATTTCTGCCAACAATGCAAGCATTGGCCCCGAGTTGAACAAGTGCTTTGACCTGAGCGGAGCATATCGTTCCGCTGCCGCCGGTACAGAAAACAACCCGGTCATCTGCTATGAATGAGAATGAGTCAACATCTTTGGCGGGTATAGAGCTTACCGAAAAGATTGTCCCGCCATACTTTGGAAAGGTATCCGGCCGACGAGGACGACATGAGCTTGGCTTGTTAATGGTGTATGTATTGGATGATTGTCTTTGGATTTCAACGAGACGTCAATTAGTACTGCTACTGTCTTCGGTGGATCAGCCAATATGTATCGCAAGCAATACCAGCAGACCTGTCTTTATACTAAGATAAATATTATACATCTAAATCACGCGTCATAGAGTTATAATTATATCTGATTTCTTATAAACATTGAACTAGATAAGTCATATCTATATTAATATAATATAAATGACCGACGCCGTCCCTGCAAGGCGCACCGAGGTACGATAAACTCCACGCCTCGGCAAACTTGAGAGCGGTTGGGTGGGTCAGGAGATATTGCCGCGGAATTGACATCCTCACATCTTTCAGTATCCGGCACCAAGGAATTCCGGGAGATCAACGCAGGGCCGCGGAGATACACTGAGGATCTCTGCCAGCGGCTGGCGGCTGCGGCATATCGACTAGCTACCGAGCCCATGATACCAGCATTCACTCGGGTCTCGCAAGAGGGTTCCGTAGTGGGCTATGGGCGTTGAAATCTCCCACAAGCAGGCATCCTCCCCACAGGCCTTGAACTTGCGATGGCCTAGCTGACAGCACCTAGGGCAGATTGTATCTACTCCTGTATCCCAGTACTGCTCTGTCTTGTACCGGGATCCTCCAAAGCGAATACCATTGATAAGAAGCCTCCGAGCCTCCTCTAATGAGCCAACTGTAATAAGAATAGTAGATCCCTTCTGATTGCTGTTATGCAGCTCCTTTGAGCTCCGGAGCCATGTTGGGTTCCTCTTCAGTTGGTATTCCGTGCCCAGTTCAATCTCTTCACGAGCCAGGGTTAGGCCACAGGCAAGATAGCGTCTTATTGGGACCCTATGGACTTTAACACAGTACTATTGCTCCGGCAACTCAACAGATATCACTGCTGGGTCTGCCTGTCAAGCTGCAGTGACTAGTAGGTCTTCATAGTTGGGTAGTAGCATATAGCCAAGGGTGCCTTTCTCTAGTAGAGTCGTGATCGCTCTAGTATTGATATGTCCTGCGCCCACCACCTGGATGAATGCTGGGAAGCTTTCTTTTGATACTGCTCAGTTGATGGCCAGAATGACATCCTCTCTCTCTGATCTTGGGGCAGCCTCGTCTTCCTCACGGCGAAATAGAAGCCTCTGTGCCTCCTTGGGGCTGTCTTTGGCTGGCTTAAGCTTGATTGGATCAGGCCGGATAGCTACAGCACCTGCTTGAATTTGTCGGTTCTTTTGCTTCTTTTTGGTGACCTCCTGCCATTCCTGTCCTCCGGGTCTAGTGGAGAGTAGTGCAGCTAGGTCTACATATCTTGGTTCCTGCCTTGGTTGCTGGCTCATTTCCCTCACCTTGGGGGTCTGGTCGTTGTCATGTTTGTTTACCCGGTTCGGTTGGGTATTGATTGCTGGTGTGTTCTGCCTCACCAGTCCAGGCTGCTGGATGTTGCGCTGGGCCTCTGTAAGCTCTGTGCGAAGCTTACTGACTTCCTGCTCCAGGTTTATAATCCACTCTAAATAGATTCTTTCATGGATTTGCTGCTCTGCTCTCCAGTTGGACAGCTCCTCTGCCAGGTGTGCCTGTACCTGTTCTCGGATCGTCTGGTACATGTTGCTGTCTCTGGGCTGCTTCCAAGGCCCCCACCAACACCTGGGCATGTTTGCTCGCGTCTAGCAGGGAAGTTTGATGCTTTGGTCTGCCAATCCATGATTTTTGTAGAATCTTTCGTTACCAAATTCCGCTTCTGCCCTCACTGGCCCGACTGGGGGCCCTGCTGGATCCCCCAGGTTGCCAGCGCTCCTGGCGTTCATTTTCATCCATGCTCACATTCCAAGAGGCCCCTATCAGTCGATTGACGCGTGAAAAGGACGTGTTTTTCTTGGCTGCTGATTTTGATGTTCCAGGCGCCAAGTTTTTTTCTTATTGATCATTCGCTATTATCACTCTGAAAGCCAAATCTATCTTCACTATCAAAACCATCGATGTCAGAAGATTCCAGCATTAACCATACAGTCTCAATATTATGCTCAATTCCAAGGGACTAATAGGGAACCCATAATTAACACGTAACCGGACACCGTGCTGCCCGGTCGGAATTGAAATCGCGCGGCGCTGTGTGATTTTGGTCATGGATCACCCTCTATAGCACATTTCACCCAGGCTCACCAAGGATTTGACCCCGCCATCAGAAAGTTGTGATCTTCGCTAGTTACTAACACAGTGGGTGACAATCAAAGAATCTTAACTTAGTTATCAGAGGCCATATTATCTAAGACGTAGCCAATCCGAAGGCTGCTGGGCTGACGTCACGTCACATCCATATGACATGCTGTATTATAAAAGGCATTGATGGACTACTGTTCTTTAATTGCTGTTCTTTACGTTTTATGTTCCCCATCACTCATTTTGTTCCCAATCTCTGCTCTGAGAGGAATCCAGGAATGTCAACCACTCGCTACAAGGACCCAATCCCTGAGGGTGTCTGCGTCTTCACTACCCTTGATGAAGCTGCCAAAATCCAATTGGCAAACCTGACTGCCAGTTTGTATCCTGTTAATAATGGCCACTATATAAAAAATCCTGATGGGACTGTCATTGCTGTGGCAGCGGACGAAATATGTGAGGAACTCGACCACAGAATCGCTGAGTTGGATGCGAAGATTGCAGCGGGCGAGCTGACAGATTAGTGTGCAGTCTAGGTGAGAGACAAACAGACCCCAATAACCCAAAGATAAATTGTCATTAAATCTAGGAATAGGGATTATGCTTATGCTTATGTGGCTATGGGATAACTGGGTGTAGTGTGATGGGATATAATTGGGTGTGATGGAGTGTGATGGGATTTAATGGTATTGAAGGATTAATATGAAGTGTAAGGGGCTGTACCCCGAAAACTATTATCTAGCCATATACAGGAAGGATTCAATAGGGAGAGAAAGAAAAAAAAAAAAACCTGCTAAGTATGAGGAAGATTGTCACAGGCTGCGCCTGTAGAATAAACGATATGTTATTCGGAGGGATGATCGGAATGGTTACCTGGCTACCTACCCCACATAACGTACTTTTGTACATAAAAGCTGTCTGATCGGACATCCGTTCTTCTCTTCTTCAACGAAACCTCTTGTATTATAGCTAGTTATTAGCGCTGCGAGCTTAGCCCTTAACACGATGATTGATGGGTATCTATCTATGTGGCCCCTAATGGGGGCGGGTTTCTTTCCTCAGGAAAGACCCTGGTCCCGGTTCGGGACATACGACGGGCAGATCAGAACTGCCTGGCATTTAGCTAAGCTACCTTCAATCATCTAAATACAGGCAGCCCCCCCGCGCGGGGGCCGCTTGGGTTTTCACAACTGTTAAACAGCACGACGGGAATTTTGGAGTTTTCTTGAAAAGGAAACCGAGGTGTCACGGGCTCGGAATAGTAGATAATAACGAACTGAATTCCTATCTAGACTATTGTAGCAATCGACGAGAATATCGAATCTGGGAAAGAAAAAGAGGAAACCATCCCGTCGACAGAAAGAGCTATATACAGTATGTGTGCTTGGAAAAGGGGTAAAGCCTGCGTTTGTTGCAGTTAGCTATCTGGCAGCGTTCGCACGCTTAAGCTGCAAGGCTAGGGCTATCTTTATCCGTTTGCATGGTGGCGTCGTTAGCTCCATTGATGCCGTTTGCTGGTCTTGGCGTCGATACAACGTCAAGCCATCACACGAGGGAAGGAAACAGAAACGGGAGGATGAAAAACAGGGAAAATGGAGGGGAGAGAGAGGAGGGAGGAGGAGAAGAGAAGTAGGGAGCCGGAGGTAAGTTTAGAGATTCCCAGATTTGATGCATTTAGCATCCTAATGTCGTCTGCAGATGGCTGTGAAAAGAAAGAAAAGAAAATATCATGCAGTTAATGGTCTTACTGTTGGAGGATTACGGCGGACTGAAAGCGAGTTATGGCCAAAACCTTTTTTTTTCGAAAATGACTTATTGCCACAGGAAATACAAAATTCCACACATTCATATTAATTCATAATCGTTGTATAATTCCCAAGATACTG